>OX235272.1:118343724-118638776 GCA_944472155.2 Trichobilharzia szidati | reverse complement strand
CCATAGACATATCTAGATCCACCGTAGAGGGAGCAGAGGTTACTTTAGGAGTAAGACTATAGCTCACAAGTCTTTCGTTTGCTGTGGAGCTATTTTTGTGAGATTAGAGAGGGGGGAGGCTATGAGTTCTACCGTGTTGCTAGTGTGTATATCTATTTTAGTGGCTTCCGGTGTCTTGCCATTTGGTTTATTAAGGTGATTGTAAGCACGCCTTTCAATCACTGTCTTATCTGCTACAACTTTTACCTGTTTGTAGCTTGTGTCCTGTAATAGGATACGTTGTGTGTTGGTGAATTTTTTAGCCTCTGTCTGCGTTTCGAACTGAAGGCGTATAGGACAGCAGTGGTCGTGCTGACTCTTCTTCAGTCTGTGACATTTTGTTTGGGAGTTAGGCATTTTCGCCGCCCTAAGTAAGATGCTTTGAACCTTTTTCAACCCCTCATTATCCGGTATATTGTAGACAATCACACTTAGTTTAGTATCAAGTCTTTTGATAACCTCTGTTGTGATGAAGTTTATCAAGGTGTCTATCTTAGATACTGATTCTGTGTCAAGTTCGCCAGGGTTTATGGTCTTAGTCAAGATGTTCAGAGGGGCAAGTTCACAGACCTGTGATTTTATATCGCTAATTAGTGTTGATAGTTCGGATAAGTTGGCCAAATTTTCTGAAAATCCTGCATTCATAACTTTTCTACACCTTATGTCCCGCATCTCAGTCTTCAGTTCTTCTACAGACAGCTTTAGTCGTTCTATTTCTGAAGTAAGTGTTGGAGCTGGACTTGGAATCTGAAGTTTTGTGACACGTACATAGGGTGAAGTGAAGAGGTTTATGTCAGGACCAGGTGCTGAGTTTGTAGAAGCGATGCTACTGCTGTTTGTCAGCAAGTTTTCGCCCTCAGTTTCAGCCACAGTAGATGGTATTGAACCGGCAGCTCGACGCTTGCGGCGTATTGGCAAGCTGTGCACCTCACTTCCATACTTCGTGGGAGTTGTGAAGCTCGTTGTTGCGAGCATATTTGTACTATTAGTCATCACGTTGACAGGTGACTGAGTTCGTGGCTTTTTTGTATGCCTAACCATAACCAATTAGTGAAAGAGTTATTGGTTACATTTATGGAAACGGAGGAACACTTGTGCGAGTCTCACAGTAAAAATAGAATTATATAGCGAATCAAGCTAAAATGTAACGCAAACGTTGAACGTACCGCGTTAGTGGGAAAAATAAAGCTTGAAGTCAATTCTCATATATAACTTTGTTGTGAACAGCATCCTTGAGTTAAAGTTTATTGATGTATTATTTTGAGGTCAGTGATGTATTTATTCCATTTTTATCAGCAGTCTAATCGTAGTTTTATAATAGGAAAGAAATTTGATCGTGGATACAAAAACTAGATAAGGTCATGTTTTTTGTTTTACTGCATGGAATGGGGCCGAGGTCGATTCTAGAACTATCCATTGGCGCCATTTGTGTCAGCACGACAGACTTAATATTCCGTCACGATATAAGCCCCCTCTCAATCTTAGTGGGTTCTAAGTCTTCATGTAGTGACCACAAGACATGTAGACATAGTTGGTCTACTAACTCCTTCCAATGGTTTCAACTACATTCTAACTTGCATCGATAGATTCACTCGTTGGCCTGTAGAAGTTCCAAAAGCCGACGTCTCCGCTGAAACGGTAGCTAAAGCTTTGGTCGAAAACTGGATAGCTAACTTTGGTGTCCCATCCATTATCACTACAGACAGAGGTGCTCAGTTTAACAGCCGACTTTTTCACCAGTTAACTGAATTACTGGGCATTAAACGAATACGAACAACCGCCTACCATCCTAGTTCCAACGGTATGGTTGAACGACTTCATCGACAACCCAAAGCTGCGCTCGCTGCTTCTTTGACTCACAATGACTGGTCAACCAAACTTCCACTGTTACTACTTGGTATACGAGCTGCTCTAAAAAAAGATATTGGCTGCTGCGTTTCCGATCTAGTCTACGGAACAACATTGCGATTACCAGGAGAATTTTTCACCCCGGGTAACCAAGTTCCACAAGATATGACTGGTTATGTGCACCAGCTAAAACAACACATGAACGAGCTCAAGATATCACTTCCAAGCCCGCAGGAACGAACGTCATACATCCCGCCACAACTGACAGATTTCACTCACGTCTTCGTCAGGAGAGAGGGTGTACAACGACCACTTCAACCCGCTTACGATGGCCCATTCAAAGTTCTGAATAGAAATGATAAAGTTATCACGATAGAACGACTGAATAAAGCAGAAGCCATCACTTTCGACAGAGTTAAACCAGCGTTCATCGACGATTTCGAAGAAAACGATAAAGATCAGCTGAACGACGTGCCAACACCTACATCCACGCAAGCTTCAACGTCGCCGGAGAAACCTATGAAAACTACACACTCTGGTAGGAGAGTCCATTGGCCTAAACGTTATGTACAAATCATCAATATATAACTTATTACGAATTTTCATTTTTGTTATCTTTATTCGTAATTGTAATTTGACTACTCACTTAACTGATTAATATTTTCATACGTAAATCACGTCGCTACTATGTTAACATTGATATTTCCTGTATTATTACATTAACTCATATAGCGCTTAATATTCACGTATCCTTCCCGTCTACAGATTGCAGATTCCCCGGCAGATTTTATCATTCCTCACGTGAAGAAGTGCTAGGAAATACATGTACGCTAATTTAGTCAAATAGAACACGTAACACAACAATTAGTCTACTACAGTACCTAAACGCGCTTAAATACC
This sequence comes from Trichobilharzia szidati, assembly GCA_944472155.2. NCBI lineage: Eukaryota > Metazoa > Platyhelminthes > Trematoda > Strigeidida > Schistosomatidae > Trichobilharzia > Trichobilharzia szidati. The sequence goes on along the minus strand of OX235272.1, from coordinate 118,635,989 downwards.
CTTACTTCTCTAAAGACTATAAATAAACTAGTAGCATAAATGCATAAAAAGACATAGTAGAAATAAATATTCGTTCATCAAATTACAATGTACAACGAATATAAACATATATGTCCCATTCCACGTACTTTTTCTCTGCCCTCTGGTACATTCCTGTTGTATTTGCTTTGTAGTACAAGTTGCATTGATCTACATTCCGACAGAAGCTGAGAAACAATTGAAGTCACTTACGCATATATTATCCCTCAAGGTTTGGCTAGTAATGACTCAGCATCCCTGATGAAATCCACTGTCACCATAACTAGACGCTATACAGCATCTTATACAAGCACTGTCAACGATCTAAAATGGTTTTTATATAGCTTTCTACGTGTTTATCAACTTACTCGTACGGAGCAACCATGCTGTGACAAATGGCGGGCTATGGGTGACTTGAGTGCAGTAAAACAAATCTGCTTGACAATGACCAATATTAATCTGCATTCAGTTGAATCCACATCTGGTATTACTTGCAAAAAAATGATGTCAAAATCATAAGAATAAATCACTCATTTTAAATTAATACCCAATTTGAACATAAAACAAGATACGACGCCGCACACAACAAAGTTATATGGAGGAATTGACTTCAAGCTTTGTTTTTTCCCAAATATTTGTAATTTATCAGACACATACTTGGGTTTTTTGTTAATGCAAAGACAATATTTCTATATTTCTTTATGTGCTCCATTGAACGACTAACTATCAGAATGTACTCACTAACTGATGTCAGAGAGGACAGTAACCATGTAATTTCACTATAAATCAAATTCATGTAATTTATATAATACTTATCCATGCCTGTACAACTGGTGTGTCCTACATAGATAGGAAATATATATATGATCAACGTTGATCTAAATCTTGAAATAAATGGGTGTAAACTAGCCAAGCCCAACTCAGTCGTAGATCTCGGTATCAGATACTCTAGTAACTTAACGTTCTCTGAACAAACTGATTATGCCAGACGTAAAACACGAAGACTCCTGGGATGCATAACTCGCAATTTCTTTTGTTGTGAAAGTAGGGTTTTATTATACAAAATATGTGTCCAACCTATTTTAGAATACTGCCCGTTTATTCTTAGCGGACTCAGGCAAAATGACAAGCTTCAATTAGAAGGAGTGCAACGGCAATTCACCTTAAGAATTCTTGGTCTAGAAAGTGGTCTCGAATACTGTGAACGTTGCGACAGACTGAGTTTAGAACCACTCTGGAAAAGACGTCTTAAGCTAAACCTAATTTTTTGCTACAAGCTAACTAATCTGCTCGTTCACTCCTCCGAGCCAATAATTAAACCTACCGCTGTCATCAGTTACAATCATCACAACCTAGCTGCTATAGAGCATTGTCAGGCTTACATGAGGTATAATTTCTTCTTAAATAAGTTTTCAGTCATTTGGAATAGACTACCAGCTGATGTGCGCGATGCAAACACACTCGCAGTGTTTATCTCCTCAGTCACCAGACTGCTCAAAGATGACAATTCACTTCTGCGTCTGACTCTTACATCCTCTTTTTCACCCTACATAGATATTTTAAGTTCATTAAAAGTGTAGTTACAACAAACTACAATTATAAATTTTTGTATTATTGGAAGTACATAATAGACATTTTTACACAGGACAATAATATTAGTTCACACATAATATAAAAGTTAGCATAACGGGACTAGTTAGTTAGTGCACCAAAATAACTATAATAATAATATATATTTCGTATAAACGGGTAAGTTTACATGAAATGCACGCCATTTTTACAGGCACGATCAATTAGGTTACGATAACAATTGTTAATTAGCATACATTGTCACTTTATCAAAAAGTTCATATTGTTGAGTTATAGTACAAGCAATCAGAACAGATTCTTATAAATGTTAATTTGTAAATATTTCACGAAGGTCACCATCGAAGTTGAGCGACAACCCGAAATTCGTTCCATTTCCCGATGATAGTTATGACCAATCGATAAACAACATATATTTGTGTGAGTGCTATGCCTTCAAATGCTTGGACGCTATTTTAGGAATTGAAGAAAATATGGCGCAGCTGCAAAATGGTATAGAATGCAATTATGAATAATACATTAATAAAAGTATATTAACAAGATAAATACAAGAAGCTATGTAGTACTTGAAATGATAATACACATTTGCAATGTATGAGGCTAACCATATTGGTCTTACCATGGAAAACTATGTCGTTTTCTATGAAAATATAGTTATTCTCAAATATTTATTAATGCTAGATCTATCCTTAACAAACTACCGATGCTCAGGGCACACACGCTGGTATACAAACCCCCTATAACTATTATTACCGAATCCTGGTGTCACTCCAGTATACCAGACGAAGAGATAAGTATCGAAGGGTACATACACTTTCGCTGTGACAGGAAGAGTGGTAAGGGAGGAGGCTGCCTAATGTACTTCCTGAACACACTTACTGTATCACAGCTGGAAAATAGGGAACGACACCCTATGGGTCAACGTACACTTCAAAAGTGCTACACTACTAATAGGATGTATCTACAGAGCACCTGGCACCTTTAGTGATTACGAGACACAACTTATAAATGTACTGGAGCAAGTATCCACTCTTCCATACGAGCATAAGATCATATGTGGAGACTTCAACCTACCCGAAATCAACTGGGACTTATTAAAAGGGCCAACTAAACATGACAAGCTCTTAGGGACACTGGACATTTTCGGCTGGAAACAAACTGTCACTATCCCTACAAGAGGTGACAATGTACTAGACTTAATATTCTGTCACGATATAAGCCCCCTCTCAATCTTAGTGGGTTCTAAGTTTTCAGGTGGTGACCACAAGACAGTGATGTGTGCTCTGCCACTTCCACTGAATAGCAATGCAGCTCATACCTCCACTTCACAACAAGTCCTATATAGGAACTATATTAAGGCAAACTGGACCTTAGTAGAATCAGTGCTAAGATCCTCCGAATGGAGCGAATACTTCACTACTGATGACCTCTCGCGAGCTCTGAGCATTTTCTACCATAACTCGAACACATGCTTAGAACTGTCATTCCACTTCAAACACTTGAGCTGTCCCCACATAGGAAGTCATTCATAAAACCAAAGGATCGTATGAAACTGACGAAACTCTCAACAAGTTACTTCAAACACCACGACTTTGGCACACTAGGTTTAATACTTAACACCCTTAGTTCCATCTCACAAGCTCGAGATTTCCGTATGAGAAACGAAGAACGCATCGCAGTAGCCAGTCCTGCTAGAGTGTATGCACTCACGGAAATCTTAAAGAAGCGAATGAATAGCAAAAATCACAGCATTTCCCTCCTCATAGACAAAGGTAGGCTATGCACTAATTCCGCAGACATGTGTGAATTATTCAACTCAACTTTTGCAGGTAACTACCTTAAGCCCACAGTCCGGTTACTCAATATACACCCTGCTACTAATGTGGTACAAACTCCATCTCCACACACACCAAACTTAATTAGTACTGTTGAATTTAACTATACTAACATTAAACAAACTATAAGAACCCTAAAATGCTCAAAAGGTTTCGGTACTGACGGCATATCATCCTATTTTTATAAATATGCTGGCCCTGATATCCCCTTACTACTGCTTAAAATATTCACAATGTCCTTAGAAACCCAAACTTACCCTGATGTATGGAAAACAACGTTTATTATGCCTAAACACAAATCTGGCTCGAAAACAGACGTCAGTAACTACAGGCCAATTAATATCACACCTATAGCTTCTAGAATTATGGAGAGACTAGTTAAAGACAACCTAATGAAGCATATGCTTAGTTGCAACATTACAAGTCCGAACCAACATGGATTCCTAAAATCCAGATCTTGTTTAACATGTCACTTAGACTTCTTTAACTTTGTGACCAGCAGTCGTGACAGACGACAACTAGTACTTGTCATCTACTTTGACATCTCAAAGGCATTTGACCGTGTCGACCATTTACTACTAGTGCATAAGCTGAAATCCTTAGGAATACGTGACCCACTATTAGGATGGCTTAAATCATTCCTTAACAATAGGTCCCAAATAGTTAAACTCGGATCTATAACTTCGAAACCTAGCCCAGTCACCTCTGGTGTAGTACAAGGTAGTGTCATTGGACCCCTTCTATTTACCCTATATATTAACGACATATGCGCTTGCTTCTCTCATGGGAAACCATTCATCTTTGCAGATAACCTAAAAGTAGCTGATACATTCCAATCTGATGACCTAGGGTACTTCCAGAATGTTGTACAAGAAGAACTAGATAAAGTGACTGCTTGGACATCTTTATGGAACCTCCAATTTAACCTTAAAAAATGTGGCTGGATCTGCTTCGGTGCACCCTCAGTCGACATGAAGTTAACGCTTCAATCGGCTAACCTAACCAAACTCCAAAGTGTCGTTGACCTAGGTCTGAGGTACTCGAGTAACCTGACATTTTCTGAGCAAGTAGCATCACAGATTCAAAAGCCGAGGATGCTCTTAGGATGCATACTCAGGGACTTTCACGACAATGAAGCAAAGCTCATTCTGTACAAAACCTGTGCGAGGCCACTACTAGAATACTGTCCATTTATTATTAGCAGCACTCACACACGTGAAAAGCTAAGAATAGAAAGTATCCAACGATATTTTACCTCGAAACTACTAGGCTACGAATGTAAGAAAGACTACATTTCACGGTGCATGATTCTACAACTTGACCCACTCTGGACAAGACGACTAATTATAAACCTAGTATTCTTCTATAAGGTCCTACACAAAATATCATTCTCAGACATTAAGGACATACAATTCGCGCAAGAAGGCTCTTACGATCTGCGTAACCAAAATTGCACAGTGACAATAAAAGCCTTTAAGTCAACACTCCGCGAAAACTTCTTCACAGTCATGTATTCTAAAATATGGAACAATCTGCCCCTAGAAGACAGGAACTGCAATACGGTTACAAGTTTCAAACGCTCTCTGTACACACTATTTCACTCTACTGATTATATAAACAGACTATTTATTCCTAGAACGAATCAAATGTAAGTCTACTACAGTACCTAAACGCGCTTAAATACCCTTACTTCTCTAAAGACTATAAATAAACTAGTAGCATAAATGCATAAAAAGACATAGTAGAAATAAATATTCGTTCATCAAATTACAATGTACAACGAATATAAACATATATGTCCCATTCCACGTACTTTTTCTCTGCCCTCTGGTACATTCCTGTTGTATTTGCTTTGTAGTACAAGTTGCATTGATCTACATTCCGACAGAAGCTGAGAAACAATTGAAGTCACTTACGCATATATTATCCCTCAAGGTTTGGCTAGTAATGACTCAGCATCCCTGATGAAATCCACTGTCACCATAACAAGACGCTATACAGCATCTTATACAAGCACTGTCAACGATCTAAAATGGTTTTTATATAGCTTTCTACGTGTTTATCAACTTACTCGTACGGAACAACCATGCTGTGACAAATGGCGGGCTATGGGTGACTTGAGTGCAGTAAAACAAATCTGCTTGACAATGACCAATATTAATCTGCACTCAGTTGAATTCACATCTAGTATTATTTGCAATAAAAGTGATGTCAAAATCATAAGAATAAATCACTCATTTTAAATTAATACCCAATTTGAACATAAAACAAGATACGACGCCGCACACAACAAAGTTATATGGAGGAATTGACTTCAAGCTTTGTTTTTTCCCAAATATTTGTAATTTATCAGACACATACTTGGGTTTTTTGTTAATGCAAAGACAATATTTCTATATTTCTTTATGTGCTCCATTGAACGACTAACTATCAGAATGTACTCACTAACTGATGTCAGAGAGGACAGCAACCATGTAATTTCACTATAAATCAAATTCATGTAATTTAAATAATACTTATCCATGCCTGTACAACTGGTGTGTCCTACATAGATAGGAAATATATATGTTATCAACGTTGATCTAAATCTTGAAATAAATGGGTGTAAACTAGCCAAGCTCAACTCAGTCGTAGATCTCGGTATCAGATACTCTAGTAACTTAACGTTCTCTGAACAAACTGATTATGCCAGACGTAAAACACGAAGACTCCTGGGATGCATAACTCGCAATTTCTTTTGTTGTGAAGGTAGGGTTTTATTATACAAAATATGTGTCCAACCTATTTTAGAATACTGCCCGTTTATTCTTAGCGGACTCAGGCAAAATGACAAGCTTCAATTAGAAGGAGTGCAACGGCAATTCACCTTAAGAGTTCTTGGTCTAGAAAGTGGTCTCGAATACTGTGAACGTTGCGACAGACTGAGTTTAGAACCACTCTGGAAAAGACGTCTTAAGCTAAACCTAATTTTTTGCTACAAGCTAACTAATCTGCTCGTTCACTCCTCCGAGCCAATAATTAAACCTACCGCTGTCATCAGTTACAATCATCACAACCTAGCTGCTATAGAGCATTGTCAGGCTTACATGAGGTATAATTTCTTCTTAAATAAGTTTTCAGTCATTTGGAATAGACTACCAGCTGATGTGCGCGATGCAAACACACTCGCAGTGTTTATCTCCTCAGTCACCAGACTGCTCAAAGATGACAATTCACTTCTGCGTCTGACTCTTACATCCTCTTTTTCACCCTACATAGATATTTTAAGTTCATTAAAAGTGTAGTTACAACAAACTACAATTATAAATTTTTGTATTATTGGAAGTACATAATAGACATTTTTACACAGGACAATAATATTAGTTCACACATAATATAAAAGTTAGCATAACGGGACTAGTTAGTTAGTGCACCAAAATAACTATAGTTACTAAACAGTTACTTTGAACTACTTTCGTGAATTTCATTGGATAATTCGACGTCGTTTGCTGATTGGTATTTACTGGTGGTGCCACTGAACTGTTGAGACGAGGCTGTTCTCAGTCTCGGCGGCAGCGGCTCTCACCGGCTGTTTCAATACCCAGCAATTGCAGATGTACAAAATCTGGGTTAGGGAGAGATGCGACCTAGCAAAAAAGGTTCCTACGAAATATTAAAATTAGCAGCTTACCCTCTCTAAAGCTAACTCGCTTCCAGCATATTCCACAACGATGGACAAATCCATCAGTTGACCTGGTATAGCTTTTTTAGAGTCATAACACCACCACATGAACAACTTCTCTCCTTTGCAAGCAAGCCTAAGTCCAGGCAATACTGAAAGACACTATCCTCCTCGAATTGCAAACGTAACCTTGTAAGGGCACGCACTGGAAATGAATCAAGCGCTATACAACAATGAACTACTTTTGTGAATCTCATTAGATAATTCGACTTCGTTTGCTGATTGGTAGTTACTGGTGTCTAAAGTTTAACTTGGCCAGGATTAAATTTACGGTTAGCATAAGGGTTGTAATTAGGGTTAGTGTTAAGTTCGGGGTTAGGGTCAGGATTAAGGTTAGGTTTGCGATTAGGGATAGATTTAGAGTCCAATATCGTTTTTACGAGCTAGCATAAACCAATTTGATTCCTTTGTGCTCGCCTCTTGATTGTGAGGTAGAGGTTCCTGATCTTCGGTAAACGTCTGCGTAGCTCGTCCCGCCACTCGACTGTCGTAGCTTTGGTTGACTCCAAAAGGAGTAGTACAGGGATTAATTATATATGGTTTGTAGTATGAGGTGTGTTAAGACTGTTACTACTGGGAATGGAGTTGATCCTTTCACCAGTTGGTCCTTCGGTATCGTCGTAAATAGAAAAGAGATAATAATAATAATGATAATAATAGGTATGATTAGTGAAGGTATTCAGACTAACAGAGAGAAGAAGAATAAGAAAACGTAACAACAGTCAGTCAACCGGTATATATATACATATAACGGTAATAATAATAATGATAATATATAATACATAATATATATATAATATATAATATAATGATAATAGTAATAGCTGTAGTTAAAGCTGTCAGGAGAGTAAGACGGAAGAGAATGTAAAGAAGTAAAACGACAAGTTTAATTGTCTACCCTTGAATGGTGTATGCGATTTTAAGGGGATAGGCCATTTGGATGCAGTCCTTGTGTCGCTGCATGGTTGTCCAGCCTTCGCTTAAAAGCATCCACAGACGGTTCCATTGCTACATCTGCCGGTAAGGAATTCCACGGACGGCAAACGCGCAGGGAAAAGAAGTGGGGGCGCACCCGGATTTAGACAGGACACTTGGGTGACACAGACTGTAATTCTCAGAACTGCATCGCTCTAGTGTCACTGAAGCATGGGGACGTATTAGAGCCCCAGTTTGCTGCCTCCTTATGGTTCGGGGTCTGCTTTCGCAGCATCGGATATGTCCCCCCATTTCCCCTTGATCTCATACCACCGTTGAAGTGCTATGGCCAACTGCTCCGGGGGTTAAATGTGACACTTAGCAGCTTTGGAGAACTAATCAGTGTGAGATGAGCGAGGCGAGGTAGTTGGGAAATGGAGATTGCTCCAGAAGCGCCAAGGGCCATCTCAGATGACAGCCATCCCCACTGCTGTACGTCATGCATGTGTTTTTCACAAGCAGTGCCTGTTTCCAGCTCCGGAACACCATGTACCACCATAGAGGTAGAAGGCATCAGTTCCGGTGACTCCCTCGCCATTTGTCTGATAGCCCATGGTCTGTCATGCCTCACCCTTATGTTCGAACTTCTGTCGATGGCTAGTACCTGAGCCATCAATAGTACCTTTTCAGCCTCTTCGGCAGAGTCCAGTGTAGCCCTCCATGGGGGTGGCTTACCCTGAGACGTGTGGACACCCCTGTACAGCCTGCACAATTTCACTGGACTAGTGTTCCGGCCTATTTTTTTCACAGGTTGGACCACTGTTCCTGATCAAACAGGGCCCGCTGTTCAAGCAAGCTGTCCTTTATCACAGGTACGTTAAGGAGTATAAGAGAATTAGACCGATTAACCTCAGACTTAGGCTTGGCCTTTGGCTTCTTGTATTCCTTTGCTGCATCAACAACTTTAGGCTTTATCGGGTTCCGGCCAGCCTTTGTTGTGTTGCCGAGCTTGCTTGTGGATGCAAGTGGTACTTTTCTAATTCTATCTTTCCTTGATTTTGTGGATCCAAACTAATGAAAATCGGCATTTTCAGTCAGTAGGACTGGAGTGTTCTTCTTACTGTCTGTGCCAAATTTCGGCGGTGTGATGTTAGCAGGTGGGAAGCTGCATAAGACTTTGTTGGGACACAAGAGCGACTTGTTGTTTCTGCTATCCGCAGACACGCTCTGTGGGACTTTGCCAGGGCGACAAAGTGGACAGATGTACCAAAACCACGGGCACGGGTTATTTCTCATAAACTCGTAGTATGCTTTCGACACCTCTTTATCACAACGGCAGTGCACCCACCGTTTGCAAAAATTGCATTCAAACGCCGAGTCAGCTTTAGCAACTATGATACTGCATGCCTGGCATTCGTCTCCCTTACTTGATGACGCCTTCGAAGTCTTATGACGTCTTGAGCGTTTCCTTTTAGGTTTGCTGTGTTTCACACACTGTCTTTCAGTTGATGCAGGTGTAATATCCTGTTCCCCTGGTTTGCCTGTGTCGTTTCAGTACTAGACTGTGGCAATACAGGCATAGTATCAGGACAGACGAGACCTACACGAGTCTTTAGGATAGGTTTGCGACATGAGGTTGATGTCCCTGGGTTTTTGCCTTCTCTGGCTGAAGCCCTTGTGACTACAGATTAAGGTGTTTTAGTGCCTTTTCTAAGGCTACTTTCGACAGCCATGTTAACAATCACTAAAACTTATGCTATATAGGAATAAGAGTGCAACAGTACTCTGACAGATTCACTGGCCATATATAAAAATATATAGCCTTTGAACTATTTATTTTATGCGGATTAATTTGTGACATAGAACTGGAAACAGTCATCATTGTATCCCCATTATTATCTCCATTGTAACCAGAATCGAATCGATATGACCGATTATTTGGATGGCATAAATTATGGAAATAACGACGTGCTACATCCCAACCAGACATACCTCCGTCGAAAATCACTTTGTCAAAGTTTCTAGCAAGTACAACATTAGTCTCCATGTTAAGAATCTCTCGATTAATGCTGACATATTCTTTTGATGTAAGACGATGCATACGATCATCTGCTGGTGGTGGTTGATCTTCTGGAGCATTTTGACTGACAAATGAATCGTGGTGTTGAAGTGAACCAAAATTAGCCAATAGTTCATTGCTGCTAATTAAAGAGCCATGATTGGTTTGAGAATTACTACTTTCAACAATCAAGTCAGTAGAATCAGACGACTGAATATGATTTGGCCAGGAATTGTACGCTTTTGTTTTGCGTTCTTTCCAAATTTGCGCCAAAACATCGATTGACGGTTTATCATCTACCCGCAAGAACAAAAATAAGACTGAAAAAGTACAAGACAAGGAAAAGAAAAGGTTTTCGACTTTACCTAGTACTTTCTGGATGATCGGCTTCACAGCAATCAAGTGGTAGACCAACAAGTCCTGTTTATCTGAACGAGTGAGGAAGATGGTGCTACAAAAGTAGCACCTGAAGCTTTGGCAGTAGTTCGAGGCAGCTGGACTTACCACACAGGGATTTGGTACAGAAGTAATGATTGAATTTAATTCACCGGCTAGAGAGATCAGGCTTCCCAAGCAGATAATTCACAAAATAGGTATTTTCCGGTTAGAGAGGAAAAGGCACGTCGTATTCAAGGAGCGCGCGTCAAGGTCGAGTTGATATAATTTATTTTAATTTGGTTTTTTATCCACATTTTCCTGGTAGGAAGTCGTCGATCCTCTCAAAGGAAATCATAGTAATTCAACTGAGGGCTTTGAGGAGGACTGCACAACAAGATAAGGGAGTTAAACGATTCACAAAAACAGTTCATCTTCAGTCACCCCGATGAATACATCTACAGAAACTAGTCTAACTTAGCAACTGCCAAGCTAGCATTATTTTCGGGCGCATAGACTTACATGGGACAATGCCCCTAAGTCTGCCACAAAAATCTGCAGTGCGCCCGAAATCGGTGCTAGCTGGTTTATAATCCTCATAATAACTGGGACGTATTTTTAAGTCACGTCAGAGAAAGATAACCTGTTTAATGTGTTTTCATGCATTTTCTTGCAAATATACGTCATTTTTCATGCAAAAATTCTCCATTTCTGTGACTGGTCGGCTCAAGGACATATAATTGCATAAACAAAGACATAAGAATAGAACTAGGGCGCTGTGGCAGAGAATAATCCCATAATAGAATAAGTTTATTTGATAAACACACAGTCTTATACAGTATTCTTTACTGATGACCTTCCGGGCACAATTTATCGCTCACGACCATATTACGGTACTCAACCTGACTTATGAAATAAAACAGATAGAATAAGCGTTGGTGTTAAATAACTGTCCTATAAAATCCACTGAGTAGATCATAAAAGGTTACAAGAAAAACAAAAAATAATAGTGAAACTAGTATTGATAACATCAAGGGGAAAGAATTTAATGCCTATACAGTTTTATAACATAAAGAGAGGACATCTGAAAGCTTACACAGGACCCGTAATAAACCAGGAATTAGAGTGGCCTTTAAACCTACAAACTCATTCAAGGACAAGCTCTATAGGTTAAGCAATCCTTCTGACCCAATTAGACAAAATAATATAATTTACAAATTACCTTGTAACGACTCTGAAGTCAACTACATAGTTCAAACCAGTAGATTAGGAGTAGTGAGATTATCAGAATATAAGCATTTAGCTAAGTGTAGAATGATCGATTCCACGAAGATAATTGTGCATGCATTAACACACAACAGGGTGGGACAGAGTTACAGTTCTAAAATGTAATACAGATAGTTGGATGGGTGAAATGGTTGATGACTGAATCTTTGTTCATCGAATCTATACCCAATAAACGCAACAGGAGTGAATTATCACTAATGCCAGATATACTGAAGATAGCATTATCATTATTGTTCCGAGTGGAACATGGGTCTCCAATAACACATCTCCACTTTCTCCTATTTTCTGATATCCACTTCACCTGGGTCTACGATTGTCCATAATCTCTCATTTCCTCCTCCTCCTCAAACGATCTCCTTCATGTCACTCATTAATTGACGCCCCAGTTGTTTTTTCCCAATGGGGTTCAACCCAATCAGTGGCCTGCATTACGTGTGATGTCATTCGACGGTCTCCTCAGTGTGTGTTCTATCCACCTCCATTTTCTCCTGAATATTTGTTGAGCAATAGGCTCTCGGTTGGTTTGTTGCCAGAATTCCTTGTTGCTAATTCTTCCTGGCCTGCAATTTGATCTTCGGTATGGGACTGGCAAAGTAGACAGCTGTTGATATAAATGTCTGCAGTGGACTGTTGGAAATGATTTTCGTGACACGCCTGTCAAGTTTCTGACCCATATAGAAGTAGTGACTGACTTCAAATTTCTGTTGAATAGAATCCGAATCTTGTTCTTTATGCTGGTTGGAAATAGAAGATTCCCAAACCGACTTCAGATTGATGAGGGTGTACCAGACAAATCGAGATATGAGAAACAATAGAATTATATACACAAAGTCAGAAAGTTGTGTTGTGGTGAGAGCTGGCTGCTAGCCGAATCGGTAGACAGTAGCTCAAGTCAATGATTACCACCCGAAGATTGGTCGTGAGAAAAATAAGAACAAAGACTGATTCAACAACCAGTCAGAGCAGACTTTGCGTAGGCGGATACAATTTGCAGATAGATAATGTGAACTTCAAGAAACGGCCACAAAGAGATGAAAGATTAACGTTCAACGAGAAACCACCAATCAGAAGACTGTGTTTGTTTGCTTACAATAATCTATAATAATGTACATGAAAATCTACATATATATCTTCATTTCCTAAATAAATTATCTGTTGCTTGGCCCTTATCTTCTGCCGTTATAGTGTGAGTAACTTGACATGATTATCAGTAATAAGTTGTGCTTAAAGTGTCATCAGTAAATAATACTGTATAAAACAGTGAGACTTTATGAAATAAATTCCAGATCTTTGAATTTACTTCTCGCTGAAATATCACTTATCTACCTCACGATAATCATTTTTATTTACGCACTATTATATTCTATTAGATCTTAACTACCTAGGCCTTTATTAATGCTAAAACTTACTCTTTGTTAATATTTGTTGCTTGCCCAAAGTTTGGTTGCCTTGATTGAGAACACAACAGCACCAGTGTTTGAACAAAGCTTTATTTTCATCCAAAACATCATATTTTCCATGCTTAGACCAATATGGTTGGTATTAAACATTGCAAAATGTTGTTGTGCTGCTATATTTTGATTAAACTAGCGTATACGTATATCCTAATACTTCTTCTCGTTTATAATTGTGTCCTAACGTTGTGCTTACTCGACACACACAACGTAAATCAGAAGACACTTGAGAAGGTGTAGGAATGTGTATTCTCGCCGTAATCAAAATTCAAAACTTGAGCGAGTACAAATGTATCAATTGTTAACATGCAAGATTTAGAGTAATAAACAAATCGAAGTACAATTACACAATGAAAGTATAGTACGATGATGAGTAATAAAATGGGTCACTACAATAGCCCCTCAGTAGAATGCAGGTAAATGAAGTTTACCTGTATTCGGAATGATATTGTAAATTACAAGGACAAAAAAAATATGAAAACCGAATTGAGGCTTTTAAGTTTTCTGAGGTTCGATTATAACTGTATATATTCGAAAATGTTAACAACTTTGAAACGAACTAAAATGTTTAGAAAGTTGTGCAACATGTAACAATAAAAGCAGAAAAATTATTATTAGAATAATAATGAGGTTGTTATTGTAAAGAGTTACAGAATAGATTTATATCTTAACATACAGTTAATAGTATAGTAATAAGGAAGTATGGGAATGACTTGGGTAAACATTCAGTTACCTCTATTTCCATGAAAGCTGGTTGTACAAGTGGAATTGTACAAGAAGAGATGGCTGTGCCAGAGAAGAGTGCAGCAGTAGCTGCTGCTGCTGATACGGTTGAAAGTGAACGTCCGTCAGTATGTTGTTGTTGCTGGGGTGTTGCTACTCGGCGTTGAGGAGTAACTTGAATTGATGTTTGCTGAGGTTGGAGAGTAGAAGTTGGTTGATTGATAGCCATTCCAACAAGAGCAGTTGGCATAAACTGTGGTAAACTAGTGATTTGAATCAACTGACCGTTAGGACCAACAGCCATGACTTTTAATGGAGCTCCTGGTGCCAGAGTGATAAACTGGGGAGTAGCATAGGAGCATGAAGCTACAGTACCAGGTTGACCACTGACAGAGACGTCAGTTGCCATCATTGTTGCTTGTTGCTGATTTTGTTGGATATAAGCTTGCTGTTGAGCTGGTTGTAACTAATGAGCTTGTGCTTGAATCTGTTGTTGTTGTTGAGATGATTGGATAAACTGTTGTTGTAATTGAACAGCTGTAGGACTGGCTTGAGTACATGGAGTTGCAGACTATTGCAAGAGTGTTTGACCACCTGTAGACAATGCTGAAGCTTCAGGACTAAGGAAGAACTGTTGAGTTGTGCGATGAGATGGCACAAGAATGAGTTCGAAATGTCTAATAAATATAGAGATCCACGAAAGTTAGAATTTTATTAATCCAGCAAGTGTAACGATGCGTCGAGGTCAACAAGTTGTCGTCGGGCTCACCAGTTGTTGTTGTATTTTGTTTAAACTAGCGTATACGTATATCCTAATACTTCTTCTCGTTTATAATTGTGTCCTAACGTTGTGCTTACTCGACACACACAACGTAAATCAGAAGACACTTGAGAAGGTGTAGGAATGTGTATTCTCGCCGTAATCAAAATTCAAAACTTGAGCGAGTACAAATGTATTAATTGTTAACATGCAAGATTTAGAGTAATAAACAAATCGAAGTACAATTACACAACGAAAGTATAGTACGATGATGAGTAATGAAATGGGTCACTACAATGTATACTGTCATTCTAAGGAGTCTCCACGTCCCTCTTGTATATATCTTGTAGATGTACTTTCAATGATGTATTATCCATAATCGTATTTTATGCCATTTTGCAGTTTCACAGGTCGTTCTTCTCTTCCGGAAATAGCTTTTAATCACGTGGTGGCATAGCACTCATCAAAATATACGCTGTTCACTGGCTGACCATAACTATCAGCAGGAAACGGAATAAAATTTGGGTTGTTGCTCAACTTTGATGGTCATCTTAGAAAACGGTTTACAATTTACCATTTATAAGAACCTGTTCTGATTGCTTGTACAACAAGTGAACAATTTAAACTTCTGAAAAAGTATTAATTTATGATACTTCAGGATTGCAATTTATAACATAACTGATCGTGCCTGTAAAATGGCATGCATTTCTTGTAAACTTACCCGTTTATACGAAATATAAATTATTATTATTATTAGTGAATAAAAAACAGCCTGTCATCTGAAAATAAATAATGATAAAAATCATTAAACCATCAAAGTTGACCTAAAGACCTGTCTGTAGTGGACCTAGCAACTAAGTATGCCTATACACGCAATTAAAAAGGACAGAACAAATACTAACACGTATGTATATATGAGATATTCAGTTCACTTAAGTTAGTATACACAAGAAACTGAAGTTATTTGAAAAAACTATAATAGTCACAAAATACTCATAATATAGACGTATGAAATAACAGGGATGAAATTGTCCTTTTCTTGATTATGCAATTCCTCAACTACACCTTAGAGATGTCAACCATCGGAGAGCTCCTGCGTAGAGAAAAGCAGATTGGGGCAAAATATCCTAATGTGGATGTGTCGACCAGTGCGAGACAGAGTTGGTCGGCAGATGTGATGAGCGAGCAGCTGGAGAGAGAGAGAGGGACAGATTCGTTCGTTGCGCGCTGTCCAAGGTCCAAGGGTGCTTTTCAATCTCACATAACAACCACGGCTTTCATTGGATTCCTTATTTTTCGGTGAACATATAATTTGATGATATGATTTTCGGTCGCCACATGTCTAGTAAATGTCTAGGTAGTTCAGTTTCAGCTATATATTTCAGCCCCGTTGGCCTTTTCGTGTCACATGAGATGCGAACTACAAAATCCCTGGAGAAACAGTCTTAGCTGTTTGCATAAAAACCAAATTTCTGTGACCAATATGCACATGGCTCAGTTTTGCTCTTATAACACTTCTAGTCTTTCATTGCCACAAATCTAGTAAGAAATAGACGTTGTTAGTTATGGCAAATAATTTCAACACCAGTCTTGGTGATATCTTAAACACTTAGCATACTGATGTTGTTGTGTTGCTGTATTTGACCAAACTAGCGTACACGTAAATCCTAGTACTTCTCCGCGTTTATCATTGTGTCCTAACGTTGTGATTACTCGACATCCACAACGTAAATCAAAAGGCACTTGAGAAGGTGTACGAACGTGTATTATCGCAGTAATCAAAATTCAAAAGTTGAGCGAGTACAATGTATCAGTTGTTAAGACGCAATCTTTAGAGTGATAAACAAATCAAAGTCCAATTACATAGTGAAAGTATACTACGATGATGAGTAATAAAATGGGTCACTAGAATGTAAAATCCAATATTGAACACTCTACTCTGGAGAACATCAGTAAGTATCCAACTTCACCCAGGGTTAAAAGTCTCCAAATTTATTTGTAAATTGTTTAACGGAGAATATTCTGGTGGATATCAGGCATAGACCTCAGTTTTCAGTAAATTTCAAGTCATTATCATTAGCTGATTGGAAGAATATCAGAGGAAGCTTTGTGTTTTCGAAAAGATTCATTTAACTTCAAGTGATTCTTTCCATTAATAAATTTGACCAGAGCAAGAACGACAAATTTACCCAGATTATGTGAGCTCATCTTTTGTTAGTGGGAAACGAGAAGACAGGGATATCCTGGACCGACATGAAGAACCTAGAAGACCTGGATTTCGCGCGTGGATGATTTATGTTTGATGTCACACAAAATCGAAGACTCACAAGCGAAACACGACAAACTGGTCGAAGAAGCAGCCGGTGAAGACAGGACTCCAGGTGAACATAGACAAGACGGAGGTTGTGAAAATAACCAACCAACAACAACAACAACAGAAGCAGCAACATCCAGCGCCAATCACCATCAACGGGAGGGATTTGAAAGAGGTTACTTCATTTACTTATCTAAGGAGCATTGTCTCAACTACAGAAGCAACGGACGAGGATGCCAAATCGAGAATCGGAAAGGCGAGAAACACATTCATCAACCTAAAACCAATCTGAAAGTCTTCTTCACTCAGCACCAACAACAAAATTCGGATTTTCAATACAAACGTCAAGTCAGTTCTTCTATACGGATCAGAAACTTGGCGGGTCACAAAGAATATTTCCAACAGCCTGTTGCAGACATTTATCAACAACTGTCTTCGCTCCATACTCAAGATCAGATGACGGGAAAGAACAAGAACAGACAAGAAACTATCTGAACAAACAAAACAAGAACCAATCGCCCAACAAATATGCAGGAGAAAGTGGAGATGGATTGGACACTCGCTGAGGAGGCCGTTGGGTGACATCGCGCGTCGGGCCCTCGAGTGGAACCTGAAAGGGAAGTGGCGAGTGGGACGTCCAAGGGTGACATGGAGGAGATCGTGCGAAGAGGAAGTGAAACAGTATGGACTAACATGGACGCAGGTGAAAAGTACAGCAGAAGACAGAAGTCAGTGGAGACGTGTAGTTGAAGCTCTATGTTCCACTAGTAACCTAAGGGAACAATAATAATAATATTTCAATAGTTTACACACAATAATAAATTTTGTTTTTTTGGTAATATTTCGATTAAACACAAAATAATTCCAACAGTTGATGTGATAAGGGGCAGTAATTTTGCTTGGAACCTTTAAGCTAACGAGCTTATGTATATATCTTAAATATTTAGCATACTGATGTTGTTGTGTTGCTGTATTTGACCAAACTAGCGTACACGTAAATCCTAGTACTTCTCCGCACTTATTATTGTGTCCTAACGTTGTGATTACTCGACATCCACAACGTAAATCGAAAAGCACTTGAGAAGGTGTACGAACGTATATTATCGCAGTAATCAGAATTCAAAAGTTGAGCGAGTACAATGTATCAGTTGTTAAGACGCAATCTTTAGAGTGATAAACAAATCAAAGTCCAATTACATAGTGAAAGTATACTACGATGATGAGTAATAAAATCGATCACTAAAGTAGCCCCTCCGTAGAGTGCAAGTAAGTGAAGTTTAGCTGTATTTAGAATGTTATTGTAAATTACAAGAACACAAAATGTATGTAAGAGATTCTGGTATGAAAACCGAATTGAGAATTTTAAGGTTTGATAATATAACGGTATATATTCGAAAATGCTAACAACTTTGAAACGAAGCAAAATGTTTAGAAAGCTGTGCAAAAATGTAACAGTAAAGCCAGAAAAATTATTAGAATAATTAATGAGGTTGTTATTGTAAAGAGCTATTGAATCTATTTATATATTAACATACAGTTAATAGCACAGTAATAAGGAGGTATGGAAGTGACTTAGAAATAAATTATCTATACAAATCTTTGTGGCCAATGTACTCGTAGGCTTGTGATCTTGTGATTCTTTCTCTTTTGTTAGCCGGAATATCACCAGATTTTGAATCTTGAGAGCACGAATCATTTTCCGGCGTAACTTTAGCTGATGTTGATGCCTTGGGTAAACATTCAGTCACCTCTACTTCCATGAAAGCTGGATTTACGCGATCGATGCTTACATTATTCTCGTGTTTTCCACAGCGTTCGACAGTGATGATTTTGTTTGTTCTGCTTATTACTTTAAATGGTCCGTCATAAGGTGGTTGAAGTGGTTTCCTCACACTGCCGTGTCTTATGAAAACATGTATGCAATCCTCAACTTTTTGAGGAACATGTGCTTTATTGAGCAGATTTCGCGGGGAATGATATCTTAAAAGGCTCATATGTTGTCTCAGTTGTTGTGCATCAGTAGTTTCGTCAGCTGGAACTTCAGTGGCTGGGTTGAAATATTCTCCAGACAGTCGTAAATTAGTTCCATAAACTAATTCTGCTAAACAACATTCGACACCTCGTTTCATTGTCGAACGTATTGATACAGAAGAACCACATAGTTTTATCAGATATTATAAACCAAAAAGAGAGAAAGCATCTGCACCAGTCATTGATAACGATTGTCAGCTGTATCACCAATTGTTTCCAGCCTCCATTGGTTATTACTCTCCTGAGGGTCCCAACCAGTCAGTCAGTCAGGAAGTCTACACTTCCCCTACATTGTCTAGCTTAAACTAACTGTCATGCATTTCATTGACTGATGAAGCCGTGATTTGCTTTGACCACCACTAGCTAGCTGTCTCTTTTCCAACCTGATCCATCCTATGTTAGCTAACAATGCCCGTTAGTTGAGCAAGGCGGTAGCTAGGCATACGTAGCACATGCCCTAATCATCTCAATCGATGTAACTTCATAGCCTCGTCTATTGATTTCCCCTTCTTGAATAACACTCGATGCCTAACCTCAATATTGTTCATCTTATTATACCAGTTAACACACACGGGAGATAAAACGCAGAAACCTATGATCGAAGACAGCTATGTCTCACAACCAGCCACAAAGGAGGAAAGAGCGGATTGCTCAGCAATAAATACGCCCTTTGGTTGAAAGCCAGCCAGATATCAAGTCTACGCCAGAGACGGCGTTAACTGGCATATGCAGAGACACTTCATCAGGGATCAACCAGCTGGCATGGGCTGATGCAACTTCCCAAATAAATGAAGTGGTCAAGGTGCTCTACCACTTCACTGCCTATTTCTAAGCTAGGAGTCAGGGTAGTCCAGTTCAGTGACATCATCTTATATTTGGTGGAAGCGAATCGCATGCTTAACATTCGCAGATTGCTACCCCACAAGGTGTTCAGAAGACTCTGCATTTTGTCAGCGTCTTCACATAGGAGAGAGGACTATATCACCTGCATATTCTAAGTCAACGAGACTATTTTTCCCTGGTAACAAGTCAGTCGCTGAGTCGCTGAAGTCTGCACAGTTACGGTTAATTCCATTAGTACATGTATGATGAAATTGAATAGAAATGGGGTTAGTGAGTTGGCATCTCTGATGAACAACGCTGGTTGTCATCACTTCAGATGACAACTCGCCGTAAGCTCTCACCTGGCTGGCTGCATGACTTCCAGTAGAGTGCCTCGATCAATGCAATGTATTTTCTTGACATCTCTCTTCCAGCCAAACGTCGCCATAGTACCTCTTGGTTGACAGAATCAAACACCGCCTTTAGGTCAAGAAATATGACGATTGTTGGACGCCGGTAAGGATGCCTATGTTCCAGAATCTGTCGAAGGGTGAAGAGATGATCAACACACCCCCTGCCTGGTTCTCTCGTGTTTGTTTCTCCCGAGCACCACTTAGTCTACGCATTATTATTTGAGCCTGGAACTTGAGATACCATATTAGTCAAGCTAACCTTTTCTAACCCCCCTCTCTCCACAGTGTTGAGACAGCATAGCTGGTATGCTGGTCATCTGAGGGGAACAGCTCACTGCTGTTACATGCCTGTTCTTCAGCACTACGACTTCGCTCACAGACCCCCATCATATTGTAAAAACAAAATTCCTACACTATGCCGATAACTCCTTTTAGTCTAATCTCTATCCTAACAACCCTCCTAGCGTGGTAGGACCTACAGGAACAATAGTTCCAGCCGGTGTAGCTTGTTGGGTCATTGCGATATGCAAGCGCAATCACCACGTCAAGGTAGCAGCTATCTATCAGTCGAGGGGAGGGGGAAAAGTCTGCTTGTTGAGAATGCTTTCAGCGACACGTTGGGTCTGTGAATCAATCAGATGTACTTGTAAAATGTAAGTAGATTGTAAAGCTGAGTTTTACACTGACACTCTTTACCTTCTTCCGTCTCTTAGCGATGAATAAATTATTTTTTTTCTTTTGTTTCTTTTTTCCTCTAGCGTAACAACAACAATGGCGTCAGCTGCAGCCGCCATCGCGGCTACGGTAACTGGTTCCGCTAATTTCTTTCGTCTAACACAGTTGAAAAATAAAGTTGATCCTCAATTACAATCAGGATCATCATTATCATCATCATCCAGTGTGACGCCGGCGTCATATTTATCAACCTCTAGCCCCTCACTTCGGTGTATTGATCAGTCTAGAAATCTTCGGCTGAGTACTACTACTACTACAGATCAAATGTCTTCATCTGTTATGGTTCATGATGATGACGATGATGAAATTGAACTCAGTGGTTGTTTGTCAACTAAAGAGGCTGTAACAATGACAAGTGCTGCAGCGGCTGCAGCAATGGTAGCTGCGGCGGCTACAGTCGCTGCTGAACAACACCAGTTGATTGGAAATAATTTTTTATCTAAGGTAGGCTAATTCTCGCCTTTTTCTATATATTTCTAACCTTCATAGTGTCTTGTTATTTTTTTGTTGTTGTTGTCATATCATAATCACTCTGGTAGCGTAGCATTTCATCGTTACTCTCATGCTGAACCATCGTCTTTCTCAACGATTAATGTTAGCTAACATGGAATTAGTCTGTAACAGAGTCAGTCAGGCGTAGTCAGTCCAAAATCTGGAATCAGTCTATGAAATCATCGGCTGTTGGTTTGAGCAAGCCACAGAGGCATGTGTAGACGCTATTAGTCAACGGTTAGAGGAGACTGTTGGTTGTATGACTCAGAATCCTTCTTCTCACTGGAGCAGATGCATCCCAGATACATTTAGCGTTCATGTTTTCCAGGTTACCATTCTTTCCCACGCATATTTATTCTCATTATAGTTCTATGGAGTCTCTTTGCATGTTTACCTTTGAGTGCTGTATGAAATGTGACGAATTGAATTGCTGCAATTCTGTCCAGACAATAGATGTCAATAATAATGATAATTCTCACGAGTCCTGAGTGGAACAGTAGCATATCTCTCCATTTCAGTCTATTCTTTGTAGTCTTTGTCAACTGGCTGTATGATTGACCGAATGCTGAGGTAGGTGTATAGGCTGAAAGCTGTGAAAATTACTGTCTTCCACTTTACGTTAATGAGGAAAAAACAGTTGAACTGTCGTATTAGTATATGTGGGTAAATCTTGGGCACTGTGGTAGTAAGTAATTACAAATTAGTTTGTTTATTAGATGTATCACACAGTCAGTGAAACAGTATTAGTATTTGCTGGATGACAATGTTTCGAACACAATTTATTAATGTTCATAATCATTTCATCAATTATAATCACACACGACTTTGAAACTTGAGTCTCATGGTTTTCTTTGTTCTCTCCTATTTGTCGTGGTTGGGGTAGTAGAATTTTCCAGATATCTGGGTGGACAGGTGTTGAATCATTCCTATTACACGTATTCACTCTCAGTTGATTCGATAAACAAGGTTTCTGTTATCAATCTCTCCCTCCGCCTTGCTGTTATATTAGATTAGATTTTATAAACTGTCATCTTATCCCATTCAGCCTATTGTATGGTTGTGTGTAATTGCATGTAGTGAGTGGTATAGCTGAACTATTCTCTAGATTTCTTATCTTATTCGGGTCAACTAATCTAGATTTTGCTAGGTTTTTATCCCCAAGTTAGTCTGACTGTTCTACTAGTTTGACCTATGTATTTGACCTGACAATCATTCCGGCAGGATATTAGACGTCGCTTCACACCAACCACACACGCAATCTGGGGTTCGATCCCCCCCCCCAACCAACGCACTCCTACATCTCAACTTTCCAGTAGCGAGCTCAGAAAAGGAAGGTTTGGGCATGTGGTGAGAGCTGGCAGAGAACAAGCCAAAATTGTAAGCAACAATTTGCGTCAGTGTTACGTCCGGAATCAGAGTCATGAGAAAAAACAATAACCTTGAGGAAGTCAACAACAAATCACAGCAGATTTAACATGTGCAAATACGATTCGCAGATATATGGCCTGACTTTCTAAGAAACAACCACAGAGCGATGACAGAATAACCTTCAGCGAGAAAACAACCAATCAGAAGACGTCGCTTCTCCGCTGACAATGATGTACGTAAAAATCTACAAATACCTGTTGATTTTCTCAATAAACGATCTGTCTGACCTGACTCTTGTCTTCTGTCGTTACAGGCGTGGAGTTAGCAACTCCGTTCCGTTAAAAAACAAGAAAAACAACACCACTGCTATTAAAACTTCAAACCTCAAGTTTGGAGTCTCCTGTGTTGCACTCTGAATTCAAGGCATGAAATTTCAACAACAACAACAAAAATCACATCCACAACTCAAATAAAATTCATTAAGATTTTCATCATAACCAAGAGAGAAACATTACCTGGACCAATTGCTTGAATCTGAGGTAATTGTATCTTGAAGAGAATGTGGATTATTATTATCCAATAAGGTATTTGAACACTTACAACGATCAGATGACGATGAAGAAATGTTGACAGTATTCGATTGAACATTCTGTTGATCCATCGAATTATTATTATTATTATTATTACTAACGCCTACACCACCACCACCATTACCACTACCGCCATGTTCGTTTTGTTGATCATCGTTGGAACTTTTCTCATCAACTTTAGAAACCTGTTGTTGTTGCTGTTGCTGCTGCTGTGGGCAACGGTTGATAACTGTAGTAGCATCAGAATCACATTTATTGCTAACAGAACAGTTATTATGTCTAGATGAGTTGGATAATAACGATGCTCCGGCATACGAAGATGAGGCCGCTGCTGATGACGCCGACGCCGACGCCGATGATAACGTCGATGACGATTGAACAGCATGCATAATATCTTTTTCATTACAACCAATTAAATTTCCAAGCATTGCAGCAACTGATGATGGAGCTGAGTTGCCAACACCTGCTGCACCACTAGCTGCAACTGCTGCTGCAGCAGCCATTGGTTGAGAGAAAATAGCGCCTACAATACGCGTGAAAATTGAATACAATACAGAAGTGTTTACAAATACCTTGGATATATATATATATATATATGTATTTATAAAGAAAAGATTATTTGAAACAAGACAGAAATTGGTGACAAACCTTCAATTTGGGAATCACGCAATGGAACCGATTATGCCTAATTCAAAGAGAATTTAGATGTAAAGTATAAAGGAAAAGATCATTATATTATTATTACTATTATTATTCCCATTGGGTTCCGAGTGGGACAAAAGTGGACCACAAAAGCACACTGGCATTCCACACATTTTTTTGAAGTCGTCTCTAGCTGGTTTCAGAAGACTGTTGATAAGTTGTTACCCCTGGTCAAATGATCTCCTCTTCACGCTACCCTCAGACCCATGGCCAACTCATCGTATTCCATCCGGGGAATGGGGTCTGGAGCGTGATGTTACTTAACGGTCCATTCAGTGTGTGTCCAATCCAACTTCCATTTCCTTCTTTATATTTATGAAACACAAAATAATTGAGCAAAGAATATCCTTTTGAAAAAATTCCTCTTCTGGCTCTACAATCATATATACATATGTTTATATACACAGAATATTCTAGAATAGTAGTCAATAACAATATTGATGCTTTTTTGAATAATATCGATTTGCAAAGTAAGATCAATGGAATTACAGTTCATTAAAGATGCATAAATTATAATAATAACAATAATAATAAAGATATAATAGCGAATAGAATATCAACTAAAATTAGTAAAATTCCACAGAAATTCAGGATCATTCAAACCTAGATAGCCAAGCGGGTAAGGACAATGTCTGAACTGACTTCTTTCAGATGCACAAATTAGGCTTCCTAATATGGATCCCAGCAGCCAGCCTCAGCAATATATAGAGTAGTCGAACTCTTAAGGCAAAACTGAGATTTGTTGGTATGTGGTAAATGTCCCCGGAAGCATGATTAACGTCAATCTTGTGTTCTGTATCCACAAGGTGAGTGAGATAGAATACCGCTATGTGAATAGATTTTGTTTGTCCTTTGCTTAACCACCATGCAGGGTGATGTTCGGAAATTCGATGAGTAGTTAATTGGTTGCCAGTGAATTCTCTTGACGTTGGCTTATCCTTTCTCGTCATCCGATCTTCACCATTGGGTGGGTTAGTGAAGGAAACTGTTGATGAAATTCTACAACAGTCTGTTGGAAATGCTCCCTGCGGCATGTTCGCCAGGCCTCTGAACCATATCGAAGCACTGGCTGACTTGACATAAGTGTTGAGTACAGTAGATTTCCACACTTATTCCAGAGTAATTAGGATGTGTCCTCCTTTTACGATCCTGGTTAATTTCGACATCCTCATCTATGTCACCTGTAACTGAAACGACGCTGTCTAGGTGAGTGATGAAAGAGGTGACTCCCTGTAGATTTCTCCTACTGATGGTGACTGATGTTCGTTGTTGTTGGTGGTGGTGTTGATTGGACACCACCATCACATCCGTGTTTTCTACATTCAGTGAAGCTTAAATGAAAAATGGAATACTGAAGTTTTTCATTTTTAAGCATGACACCTGATTCCTTCAAATTCAAAGGGTATAGCCAACTCATTAATTAACATTGAATGATTGAGATTTTGATGCATTTTCACTACATCGAAATACTGAACGGTATAATTGATGAGGTACATGATCTACGGGAAGAAAGGAAGGAAGGAAGTGGTCACTTACACCACACTAAGTAGTTATTTACAATGTAGGTGGGGTTTTAAGATTTATACACACTGCTATAAGGCAGGCACGATTTAGACCTGTAAATGGGATGGTCTTCCTCAACACATATTCGATTCACCAAAAAGTTTCTACTTGAAACCACATCATCCAGCTCATACAACAGGGGAATTCAAGGCGAAAAACGCTGAATAAGGGGGGAAAGAAGGACACTGCAGAAAAAAGAAAGCATAAAGTCCATTATCGACAACCTACAGCAACTTAGCCTAATAAAAAGTTAAACCAACCACCACTGGTAATGTGCAACTTTGAGCAAAGCAAGACAGCATTTGTGAAAGCTGCATGACTGACTTACTGTCACAGTTTGACATGCGAATTCTTAGCCAAGCAACACTCAGACCGAATATATAGAAATTTCATTTTGGATGAGTTGAGTAGTGCCAAATAGACAGGACTATCCGGCGACCAACAAAACTAATCTAATGTAGACTGCACTCTGACCGTGAGATAAATCTCACCTGCGGCAGCAAGTACATTAGAAGGACAGAAAGAAGGCAGGACTTCTATCCGGTTTTCAGAGTATATTCCGAGACACTTATGCTTAAAAGGAAGCAAATATTTACAAAGTGCAATTACCAAACACCCACCCAGTGGATACGCGTCATTTTTTCAAGATTTCCAAATCCTTCAAAATATTAAACATACAAAGGACAGCGATTCTACTACGATTTACTGCTGAAGCACCTGCAATCAAGCGTCTCAGACCAGACTTATGCATATAAAAGGAGAGAGTGTAGTCAATCTTTCTCACTCCCTTGGTAACCGTATCACTTTCATTACATTGATTAGTCATACATACTAGTGAGCTCAGCTCACTAAGCAAGTTTTCAATTTGATGAACTTTAATTCACTCAAGTTGCCATGCTGATGTAAAAACTAACACTATTTATTAGATTTTTCTGTTTTTTGTCTTCACTCACCCCCGCTCCCCACCCTTTTTCATAGTTTGATAGTATATAAATTGATGGTAACTTAAACTAAAAAGTATTGTAATACTTATATTCTGGATGTGTTCATCTTATAATGTTTTCTCTATTACTTTTCAAACATTGAAGTATGAAATGTTATCACTATTTATAACCACTGTAATTTCAGTTAGTGGTTTGCAGTTAGCTGATGAGAACTTGTGAAATAGACTGATGACATCACATTTTCTTCTGCAAATCTAGTCTTTCTTTCTCTCTATCGAAATTTATCAATGGAACCAAATAGTTCAATAACTAATCTCCAGTTATTTGCAAGGACATAGACACGCATTAAAAGATGACTTTCACTTTGTGTAAACAAACGACATCGGTCCTCAGAACTACTAATATGGTACTGTCACACCCCTCTACAGACACTAATTTTTCCATTAATAACGGTGAGGGTGAGTGTGGGTAGTCTCTCTACAGATAAACAGATAAGAGAATAGTGGAGTTCAAAATCGCCAACAGAAAACCAGAACAGCGTACAACAGTCCAGGTCACTTTGGTCTCAATCTCTCTCTCAATATTAGTCCAACCATCATTTAACAATAAGCCATTGTCATGCGTATTTTTTCCTTCAATGGATCTATATTATTATTATTGTTTCCTTTAATTCCTGGAGGAACATAGGGCTTCAGCCATGCGTCTCCATTGCGTTCGGTTCTCTGCTAGAGTCTTCACCTGGCTCCATGTCTGCCCACACGTTTTCATCTCCTACTCACATGACCTCCTCAAAGTCACCCTTGCACTGAGGACCAACTCGCCGCGTCCCTTTCGGGTTCCACTCGAGCAATGGCTTGTCTAGTGATGTCACTTGATGGTTTCCTCAGATTATGGCCTCCAATCCACCTCCATTTCTTCCTGCCTATTTGTTTCACAATCGGTTCCTGCTGAGTTGGTTCGCTCCCAGAGATCTTTGTTGCTGATCTTTTCTGGCCATCTGATCTTGAGTAGTACTGAGAGAAGACAACTGTTAATGCAGGTCTGTAGTTTGTTTGAGATGCTCTTTATGACGCGCTGGCCAAGTCTCTGATCCGTATAGTGAGTAGCACTGACTTCACATTGGAGTTGAAAATCCGGATCTTATTTTTGATGCTGAGTGCTGTTGACCCCACACTGAATCGGATTACGCTTGGGTAATCAAGAGTCATCTCACTATATAAAACCCAAACGCACAATGTAGCTCACTAATATAGTACACAAAAAAGAACACTTATCGATTGGTTACTATTAGTCAATCAATAAACAACAAATATCGTCACATTCATCATCATCATCATCATCCGCTTACCAATACATGCTGCGGCAGCGACAGCAGCTGCTGTTTTCGCTTGCTCTTCATCAGCTGGATTCAAGTATTCCGATGAGGAAGGCATAGAATTAGATATACAATCTATTGAAGACATTGATTTAATAGAGTTACCAGTGGCACTACTATTATTATTATTGTTCTTATTGTTATTATTACCGCCATTATTGGGATTATTATCGTGCGAATAAAATGATTCTCTGCCTGAAGAACAGTGTGGATGATTTTGAAAACATGCAGTCATTGTGTTCATATTTGTGTTATAATCATTATTATTACTATTATTATTATGAATACTATGAATGTCTAGTTTGTGTGGTGAGTTTTGACAAGAACATGACTCAGTATTACTCATCAAGGTCATGTTGTTGTTACTACTATTGGTGTGATTAGAATTCCCGTCGAAATGATTATTATTGTTGTTATTACTATTACTGTTATTATTATTATGATTATTATTATTGCTGGTGATAATACGAGGCGAAGGAATTGATGAACTAGACTCCATATCCAAATCATTGAACTTTGTTTGATTACTTGGAAGCATAGAATGATACTACAATCCAGAAAAAAATCAAATCAACAAAACTGAAAGATGGAGAAAAGCATATAAAGTAAACGAAGTGTACTCTGTATTAGAAAAGAAGTTCAAAGAGGAAATAGGATACTTATTAAGAAGATAGTGGAGAAAAATTATTCATGAAAGAAATGGCTTTTCAACATTACAACAACAACAACAACATGACTTCTGTGGCGATCGTTACTTGGAGGCAAACATAAATAAACAGCAGCTGGCAACAAAGGATAACGCTTCTGGACTTTTGTATTTTAACTTCTGCTCAGTTCGATAAAAACAATGCATTAGGACATAACAATACCGGCTTAGATTAAGGTCTTCCTTGTGTAATAATGAGGAAATGAGTAAGGACTAATAAGACACTATTTGAATTTTCAAAACAAAACTAACCCTTACAAATCAAACTATAGAAAATTAATCTGATGCTCGCTAGTGACTTGCTACAGGATGGACGGAGTTTCCTGGAGTTCTAGTGAGAAGTCGTGACCAGAGAGGTCCATGCAGATGTTATGTGTGAGGATGGATGTCCCACCGACGACACTGGTTGGGGTCGCGCTAAATCACGAATTGTTAGAAGTTAGAATTCATGCACTGGCCATTGAATCGGTTCCCAGTGATTGAGTGGTATACGAGCATGCTGGCCTTGTAACCGGAAGGTCTTGGGTTCGAACCCTGGTAGTGGGTGGGTGCGTACTGCCGATGATTCCTAAACCAGTGGGATGAAACACCTGTCCAGTACTCCAGTGCTGGTTTTCAATGGTTCTTTAACTGATATCAATCCGTGATCAACTCGTAAAAACAAAACTAACCCTTAGAAAACAAACTATAGAAAACTTAATCAATGAGTGTCTTCGCTAACCCATTCTTGATTACCTCCAGTCTATGTGAGTGTGAAACAACGGGAAATACTTAAATTCACAGGTTCATTTATCACCGATAATGTTAAGATTAGTAGGGCTATAATTAACGATACATGTAATACAAGGAGACCCGGTTGAATTATTCACCTGATCCTAATATACAGGGGATCTGAAAACCAACTCCAGCACACATGGATGTTGCCTATTAAAGTCACGATGTACAATTGACTGGT
This sequence comes from Trichobilharzia szidati, assembly GCA_944472155.2. Lineage (NCBI taxonomy): Eukaryota > Metazoa > Platyhelminthes > Trematoda > Strigeidida > Schistosomatidae > Trichobilharzia > Trichobilharzia szidati. The sequence goes on along the minus strand of OX235272.1, from coordinate 118,606,245 downwards.
CACCAAGACCTTACACGTTGGAAGACTAATAATGGCAATAAAGAGTGACTGTAATCCACTCAATTACTCGAAGCAGACAACGAGCCACTTATTTATTTATTTATTGTGAGGGCTGATGACATTACCCCGGTTCAAGTAAATGGAGTGGTATTGGACTTCGGGACTGATTAGCTGAAAGTTGAGTGGAATACCATGACTCTTGAATACTAGTTGGCTGTGAACAAAGCGGACATCTTTCTTATCTTCACATATCCACGAATACAAACCATCCATCAAAACTTAATGAAATGCACTCCTTCATATCAGTTGTGACGTGGAAATCTAGAGATATCAATACAACAAGAAAAATGTAAAGAATCTTAGACACAGGAAACACGAAGAATACCAGAGAACTTGTAGCTAGGATCCTGACATTCAGATCAGTTTGTAACTGACAGACATATGCAGATTGAGAAACAATTTATCAATCAGTCAATCAATCAATCACACGAACAAAACGGTCATGGATGAATTGGAGCACAAGACTATCTGTATCACAATTTAGGTAAATACAATGATCAGAAAATCTCCAGTGATAACCAATCAAAGTTATCAAGAAAAGAAAAAAGTTATCTGATTCTCTGAGGTAATTAATTACAGCAGGTTCACTTCATTTTGTCGTTAGCGCTGAAGAAGATGATGCCCAAAAATGCCCAATGAAAGCTTTGCACTTAAACCACCATCCAGCTGAGCTATAAATCTTCTCTGCTACTTTAAAATCTTGCAAGCGGAAAACGCAACTAACGGCAGTGTCTTGACATACGGAACCTGGAGGTTCAGACTTTTGCTACCACTGAAGATCTCAGTGTTTTAAAACTTAAAGATGACTGGATAATATAAATGTAAACTCTAGCAAATAATAATGTAGTATAAAACAATAGTGTACACCTGAAATCAACTATGATCATATGCGTAAATGTAAAACTGGCATAAGATATTGACAAACACATTAAATTAGTCAATAAGTTAAAGCAAGTATATTCTGATGGAAATAGTAAACTCCAAGCTCACAAATTTCAGAAGTAATTTCTTTGAATGACCATTTTTTAAATACGTTCTATTGTGGTGTACAGAAGCGCCAAAACATTTTGACCCTAGCATTAGGAAAATTCAAGTCAGATAACCTACATCTCCCCCCCATACACACACACCTGGCTTAAACGATACTTAAACTGTGTTCCATATTCGTCGTGCCTATTCACCGATGACAGTGGCTTAACCTGACGACTTCGGTTAATACAGACTAATTCACTCGTCAATTGATCTGCCTCTACTTCCCTCGAATTTATTTATATGGGTCCTTTATACTTGCAGACTGCTTCTTGGAAAGCCTGGAGAATAGTATTTTACGGCCCACTATCGATAGTTTCCATTTGTACCAAAGATACATGGATGATACTTTCATCATATGTGACGACAATACCGACATCGAATTGATAACTAAAGAGTTCAACAGCTGCCATCATACCATCCAATTTTACGTCGAAATCAGAGATGAACTCGGACATCCATTTTCTGGATGTTCTTCCAAAAAGGGAAATCTGATGGTTCTCTTCAAAGATCGATCTACACAAGTTTCCATAGTTGGGTCCCTTTGAGAAGAAAGAGAAACCTAATCCACTCCTTATCCTCAAGAATAAGGAGGATATGTTCCAGTGATACGATCGAAGGGGGACTGAGGCGACTCAGACAAGTCCTCATACAGAATGGATATCCTCCAAGATTTATCGAGAAAAACACGAAGTTAGGGGAAAAGTCCGAAAAAACCCAGACGGTGCCGAAGAAACTGCTATTTTATGAGTGTTGAATTTAAAGGTGATACCGCAGCTGAAATCCTGAAGAATCGCTTATGCAGATCACTGAGGAAAGCCTTCTTTATGGCTGAGCTACGTATCAACTTCTACAGCCGACAAATGATCAACGGATGTGTGAAGGATAACCTGCCACTTTGGATGGGCCACTTCAATGTGTCTTTATAAATTCACCTGCTCGTGTGGAGCTAGTTATATTGGCCGCAAAAAGCGCACACTTTCCAAACGCATCCCTGAACATTATCCGGCATGGTTAGAAAAGGGACAATGCAAGACGATTACTAGCTTAATTCTCAAGCATTTGGTTAACTCAGGCCACGTAGCTCCACCGGAGTCGTCTTTCAAGATCATCAACAAGGTGAGGCTAAATGGTACGAAGGGCGTCAGGTTTCGGCTTTTGTGCATGGCAGAGGCGCTGGCAATGCGTCAATACAACCCCGAACTCTGTATACAGAAAAGGTTTTTGCAGTCTTATTCTACCTTTATCTCAACCTTTTCCCTGTAAAAAAAATTTGATTTTTTTTCTTTTCATTTTTTGTTTTACTTTTAGTTTGCTTTTAATTTAATTATTAATTCACTATCATCACTCTTATATGTTCCTTGTTGTACACTTTCACACGCTCTTCACACTTGCTAACTGGACACTCAACTAGCACCTTTATTCTCACTCAATAGCAATTTTAACCTTATCAAATTTCTATCTTTGTGCCGTTGAGTACCACGTAATTTACAACTTTTAACTTTCACTTCTAAAGCCACTTCCGAGTAATTATATCAATTATGTCACCTCCCCCTATTACTCAATAATAGACCACTATACATATATATATTTTGGTAAGTATAAATACGACTGTACGGCAGTCTCTGAAGATGATTTCGTCGATAAAGAAAATTTTCTTCGCTGAACACTGTCTTTTATATGTAACTGTTTCAACCTTGAGATAAGCAGCAGCAGCAGCATACACCTAATTCTTCTTCTTAACTCTCTAGGATTCACGTATTTTATCACAAAACATCACCTGGTACAATTTATCAAGTGAGTTATTTCAAAGATCATTAAAAAAATACAACATACCATCATACTACTAATTATGGTAGCATTAGTTACAAGTCTGTCTCAGGATGAGGACAGAACTAGAGCAGCAGGTCGTTGGTCTAAGCAAAAGTGACTACTCTAAAACACCATATATATATCTATATATATATATATAATGAGATTTGACTGAGTTTCAACACAGACGTGCAACAGTTCAAGTTGTTGCACACCGTGTAGCACATAAAGAAAGACAAAAGAGAGAGAAAAACGTATTCAAGAAAAGACTATACTAAACAGAAATGTGAGGAAGAAAGAATAGTTATGTGTGTGGAGATTCACTTTAACAACTATATCGATCGACTACTTACCCTCGCTTACCACCCAACACTCTACAGCTAACTTCACAATATTGCTCACCATATCATAACACTCAGCGCAGGAGACAGAACACAAGCAGCCTTGGTCAAAGACAGCCAGTCTTTTCATATCTTTCTCTTTCAATGGCCTTGTCTCATATCTATAAAGGAGGGCGGTGCAAACAGCTGCAGTACTCGTGCGATTTGATCAATATAGCCGGATATCACGTCTATGCCCAAGATGATGTAATTTGACAAATACCACATGATTGGACGAATGATTTCATCATGAGATGATATCAGTTCGAGAACCACTGGAAAACCTGCCAGGGAGTACTGAACAGCTGTTTCGTCCTAGTATGGGACTCATCATCAGTACGCACCCACCACAGGGGTTCGAACCCAGGACCTTCTGGTTACAAGGCAAGCTCGTAGACATTTGACAAGAGGGAATCACACGCCAAATATCCGAAGATTTCGGCTCAAAGTTTTCAGGAGGACTCTGCACTTCATCAGTGTCTTCATCTAGGAGAACAATGTCATTTGCATATTCCTAGTCACAAAAAGATTGTCTCTAATTCGCTAAAATCAGTCAGGATCTATTCAGTTAGTACATCCTATGATGAAATTAGACACAAGTGCGGACAGTGGCTGGAAACCACAGGTTGTCATCATCACATCAGATAACAACTCTCCATAGGCTCTAACCTGGCTCTATATGAGATCGAAGAGATTGCCTTAGTTTAGTGTAACATACTTTGTCAGTACTCCATTCACTCACGGCCAAGCTTCACAACAAAGATATACACTAAGCGTAAACAAAACTTCAGGTGGAAGAAGAATGAGACAATTCCATAATTCCATACAGACACTTAGTTTAAAACTCACCTTCGAATTTTGTGACATCGAAGTGGAACAAGCGAATGCAGCAGCTGCTGCTACGGCGGCTGCAGCCGCAGCCGACACTGTTGGTAGATTTGCTGCAGCTGCTATAGCTGATTCATGTACACTTACACCTTTCGATGGACTACCAGTTTTACTATTCATATAATTAGTATGCTCTTGAGATACATTACTTCCACTAGATAGACTGTTGGAACCAATAACAGGTAAATGTTGTGCAATATAACCAGCAGCTGCTGCTGCAGCCAATACAGCTGTTGTTGACGAAGACACCGATGTAACTGAGGTTGTCGCCGTCTTCGTCGTTGTAGCAGAAACTGGTGTCATTCTAGTTGTTTCTGTTGCTGTTGATGTTGGACATCTTGAAGGTCTAGTTTCGTGAATTTGTTTTTGCATCTCAACCGCTGTAACCTGTTGTTGATCACAATTCTCTACAGGGGGTTGATTAATATGAAATACACCATAAGATGGATAATAGGTTGCAGATGCAGATGATATTGACGGATGGGCTGGTAACACACCAGTTACAACAGCATGATGTTGTGTAGAACAAGCTATAGCCGCCTGAGATTGGATTAAACTATTATTGCTCACATTACAAGTAAACTGAGATAGAGGAATGGTTAATAGTGTAGGAGCTTGTGAATGACTTGAACTTGTTGCAAGTAGATGGTGATGTGAAGTAGTATCGTGTGGAACAATGTGATAGGTTGCATGAGGCGCAGACAATGCTGTCTGAGGATGAATTACATTCGGATGTTGTGTGGGACTAGCAGCAACTGTGATGACAGAAGAACAAGGACTAATATGAGGAGCACTGGTAATTGAGACCAGCGATGAATGAGCATACAGAGTAGGTTGTCCTGTAGACGTATTACTAATAAGACCCATAAGTGAATGTGAAGAAACACCAGGAATATATGCATTGCTTACAGGATTTAAGACTGAATTTGTAGGCGATACAATGACTGCATTATTTATAAGAGACGGTTGGCTGAAATGAGTTGAATTGCTGAACAGAGAAGGATCAATATGTGCAGCTGGTGTGTTTTCACTGACGTAGCTAGCTTCTTGTAAATTTGACTGATTATAGAGAGTAGGATTTACTACTTCTTGTGTCTGTTGTGTGGTGACATGGCGATATTTACAATTAGCTCCCCGATTACAGGCTCCATTGGCGAAATCCTATATGGACAGATTATGAGGACAAGAAAAAATATGGTTAAACCAACAAAAACACTCAGGGATTAATTGTATACATAACTCTAAAGAAATCAGCATATCGACAAGTTAAACAGAAGAGAAATCTCTTTTCTCTTTTACAATGAATGCACTTCTTATAACTTCATCGTAACTGATCGACGGAATAAATTTTATTTGATGAAGCTAACGATAGGGATTAAGAAAGTAATACAACACATACTATTGATTGATATGATTGGTTGGTTGGTCATTATTCACACCAACACCTTCATGGTACTAATGTATCTGATGGAGGTAATTTAAACGTTGGTCAAGTATTTTACACTCAGAAAGCCGAATTAGTTCAAACCACTTCATAAATACAGTCAACTAACATAGTGGACTTATATAAATAATATCACAGGTAAGACAGTGTTTCAGGCTATTATAATCCACATCTAGTACAGTAATAAAACACTGGAACACTACAACAAAAACAAAAACAATGACATTTACGGACAATTGGGGCGATAAAACAAAGCACATGTAGAGAGGACAATGCTGCGTCGGACAGTCAGTCCGTTATTTACAGTTAATCATTGAATCGGTATACTGCAAATGGAATAAACTTCGGAAAGTACAAAAAGTTTGTTTTTAATGATAAAAATCATCACGTTCTGATTTATATATTGATTAATGATCACGATGTACTAGGGCGATAGTGGAATAATAAGTAATACGCAACAAAAGAATGACAGAAAGAGGATACAAAACTTGATTCGAAACTCATCATGAAAATGCACTGCTGTTAATACACTGATGATAGCGAATACAGCTAAATATCAAATGTATCTGCAAAGTCATTTTCCGATTATATTCACAATATTTTAAGTTAAACAGAACAAAAAAGATAAATTGTACCCTATTCAATGTCAATAACATCATATGAAGGAGAATCACAGACCTCCTCGGCGACTCTACAGAGCACAAATGTCCGTCCGAAACACACATGAATCAGGAAGGTCTAATCATAGCATCATAATAGTTTACATATAGATTTCTTATGGTTGAAGGCGACTGGTAGGAAGCTCTAGGCCTGAGTCTCACCCAATTCTTACAGCTATTTATCAACCCAGTGTATTTATCCATTCCCACTGAGTTATACGAATTGTAGTAATAAGTGACAACAAGCTACTTTTAATGTAAGCATGGAGCTTGGGAACTGTGATAGAATGTAATTTCAAAAAAGTTTATTTTTCTGAAGGGAAATCAGTCCACTCAATGTTGCAGATGTTACGCCCTGCTGATAGGCGTCAATAAGAATGGAACTTAGTTGCAGCTGTCCTGTCACATGCACCAAACTATCCAACATCAATTAATAGTGTACAACGATGGCTTGTCGCTAAGTCTGATGACCATCATACAATAAACTTGTGAATTTCTCCCGAAAGAAATCCGAAACGATAATCCAAATTATAGATTTAACCACACATAGAGTGACGCGTATAGTCCGAAATACAGGATATTCTGAAATACGGTACTTTATTACATAAAAATAGATATATAATATACAAACCTCAAAATGTGAAGTGTCTGTGGCTAAATGCCGTCAAATGCACAACCACTGTGCAGTCAATAAGTAAAAACACCAATGCTGTGTCAAGGTCGATCCACGTGTCGGTTCAAACGGCCCGCGAATGCCAACCATAGAATAAACAAATATGAACAAACAACTTTCAATAGGAAAGCATACACTATAGGGAAAGGTCAGCAAATAATGTTTAAGGAGAAGAAAAATAAATACTATACATTATTATAATAATAATAGAACAAGTGATTTAACTGCAGTTGTAAGCAAATATCATTGTTATAAATTGACGTATAAAAATCATACTACTTACTAATGGCAAATAGTATAATGTTGAACAAAGGAAAGATTGAGAATGAACAGGCAGGAAAGGAATTAACAAAACTTGAATCGTAGAATTTAGATACCACTAGTAACTAGACAACATAATAGGAGTAACTTCTTTAATGTTATATATGTATACATGTATATGGCCAGATTGCTTTGGTGGTAACAAATATGACGATAAGGAGTGGAGAGTGTCTCATTTCGAAACAGCTTTTCATAAATTTAGGCACAAGATATATATCTCTGAGGATACACTGGACAATAACTGGTGCCATGCGTCTAGTCCTTTGTTTAATGCAGACTGAATTCTATAAGGCAAGTTTGTAATGTGGTTACTGTGCTAAGTGACTTCCCATCACGGTGCACTCGAAATTGTTCTTACATAGCTGGAGACAATCGGCAGGAAGTTCAGTGGTAACGTCTCTGACTGCAGCACTGGCTGACCCGGGTTCGAATCTCAGAAGGGACATAAGTTCCTTCAAGATCGCTGACGAGTACCAACAAGCACGAAACCTAGGTCCGAAACTTCCTGAAGATTGTATCCAACCATCTAATGATATACACTGGCGTGTTATTTCAGGTCAACAAAAAAGGCTCTTTAATAAAGTTCCATCAGTTAGGAGGGTATGTACAGACGAACTGTAAAGTAAGAAAGTAAGTCATATGTGAAATACAGAAAGCCTTCGAGACTACCTTCTTTTATATTTATTTTTGTTTATTTATTTATTATAGCTTGATTCCGAACCGTATTTTTGGTACAAGTATGAAATTTTCAGCATGTGATATCGGTAGCCCAATTTTGCAGGCCGACCATAGATATCGGGTGTGCGCCGGCAGGGGATCGAACCCAAGACCATGTGCATGGTCGGCGAGAGTCCTAACCACTGTACCACCGACCATGTTTTAATTCAACTGTGCGGAAAAATAAAAATTCACTACATGACAAACATTATGTTAAGATTGATTTCGCTTATTCAAGATAAACATAAACCTTACTGCCTTCCATATATCTGCTAGAAACACAGTTAAACATCAAATTCAAAAGTTAAATCAGTCTGGAAATCAAGGGATATACAACAGTTTTTTTCTCTCTCAGACATATACCTTGCAGATTGGTGTTTTTTCATCATAACTATTTGAGGCTGAGCGATGAGACCACTGTGCATCAAAGGTAAAAACCTTCGAAGTACCGAAGGTTTGAAAGTATATGGGACAACACCTTAGGACTGATAATACATAGCATACTTGAAGATGCTTTCTGTGCAATTTCTTTTCTTTTGAAAATTACTGGCCGCTAAGGATTAACATAGGGTAAGCAGCATACACTGATGGTAACTGGTATTAGTCTAACCAGCTTGCACTAAACCTTTCTCGTGTGATAAGACCTGGAGGAACATTGATTGCAACTGAAGGAGCTCACTAGGTAACAGTGACATGCATACCTGGTTACCATGTCAAAGTGTAATCTGTAAATCAGTCGGGTGACTCTATGACGTTACAAACCCCTATTGTTACAGTTGCTCGGTGCACTCAGTCAAAGCAACTTCACAAACTTATCGACTTTCCCTCGTTACCTAACACCACACGTCAATACTACCTACCATATCATACCACTTAACACGGGTAATAAGACGCAGATACCTGTGGTTAAAGACAGCTAGTCTCCACTTTAAACCATCATGTCTCAAACATAAAGAAGGATAGAGCAAACAATTCCTTTGATTAATAGACGGTTACCACGTCTACGCCACAGATAACGTAAGTTAGCAAGTACCAAACGAGCCGTTTGTATCCGTGCTGACAATTCGTCAGTTGACAGTTTATTAAGGCAGACGCAACTTCCAAAATAAATGAATTCCATCTCAGCTTATCCTCAAGCATATACTGATTTACTACCTCTGTGGACCATGTTACATAGGACGTACGATTAGACAGGTTCGTGAAAGCGAGGTTATAAAAACCTTTGCCTTAGCATACTTCAGACAAAAGGCATAATTTAGGCTCTAGAAAAAACTTTAGTGTGACATACCGAAGACAATCCCGTGGTCTATACATACATAAAGCTAAGGGGCAATAGGATCGACCACACTGCGGTCCAATATTCCGAAAATCAGAACTAGAATTTATCAACGTTGCCCTAGACTGAGTACTGTTCTCACACCCATGTCCTCCTTCCTATTTCCTGCAATTTTGCTAACGGTCAAATACGTACCCTTCATTCCGAAAAATTTTACATCCTTGTGGATATCTACACACACACTGACGCTACCAAACTGTTCTTAATTATCAAAAGTATTATCTCTCTTAGTGACACCACTTCATTCATCTCGCATACTAATTACTTCATAATGAACTCAATTCACTCTTAGTACCTTTGATCAATGTACGCTACCTTTGCGCTCACTAAACGCTTTACACACTTGAACTAAGTCATCGTTTTCCTTTCTTCGAAATGAACAGATTGAACAAGAATAATCATCATCACCCAGTTTAATCCACTCTACAATTGCATTCAACTAACTACGCTAGTCGTGAAAACTCAGGTCTCCTGGTTGCAAGTTGGAACTAAACTGATTTTAGATCTGCAACTGTATTCTACCGCTAAAACTAGAAACGAAGCTAACTGGTACAGCTTTTAATAAGTGTGTCTAGGTTTCTAGTTCCGCTTCACCCACTTCAATTTGGGCAACTGGATATTGTCATCAGATTAAAGCCTGCTATGTGAGCAATGAATCGGGGAATTGAGAGCTAAATGACTAACTTGGCTAAACATATTTCTTGCATACTGGCTTTCATTATAACATTTTTTCGCAACTGGAAGCCGATGGAAGGAGGTTGATTTCCGTTTTTGCCTTATTGAATAGGGAATACAGTCTGTTTTTCTATGGGACCTTCCGTATGCCCGAGATTTTCAGCTATTTCGCATAAGACTCACTTAACAGAGACGGCAGTTATGACGGTTACGCCATTCAACTGGCCACTACATACTTATCAAAGCAGAAAAGAATAGATCCCTTTACAAAAATTATACCAAGCTTTAAATACTCAATTTTGTTTTTATGGAAACAGACTAATATGAAATACGATTAAAGTTTGAAAGCTGTGAAAGGCATTATTATGCTATTGAACAGTAACTTTTAAAATACCTACCGAAGCCTCTCGCATTCTTCAGGGGATGGATGCTTATATTTGCACTTTTTGCCACGTTTACAAACATTTCGCAGATAGTCACGACAAACAGACGGGTCTTCACACATTCCAGAATAGCCAAGACGAGGATCAGTACCAAAAGACATTACAGCCCGGTTACAGCTAGCGTAGCTGACGTAATTTATTGATTGAGAGTATTTGTGGCGGCCTAAAAACATATCAAATTATATGTTCACGAAAAAATAAGGAATTCAACCTTGGACCTTGAACCGCGCGCAAGGAGGATATCGGTTGCTCTCTCCGGCTGCTACCTCAGCACATCTGCCGACAAACTCTGTCTCACACTGGTTGACATATCCCCATCAAGAGCTTTGCTCCTATCTGCTTTACTCTACGCGGAGACCTCCGACGGTTGACAGCTCTAAGGTGTAGTGGAGGATTTGTATAATCAAGAAAAGGACAATTACATTCCTATGATTTCGTACGTCTATAATTTGTGTATTTTGTGACTATTATAGTTTTTCTTCAAATAACCTCAGTCCTTTTTGTGTATATTAGCTTAAGTGAACTGAATATCTTAAATATACGTATTTGTTAGTACCTGTTCTGTCCTTTTGATTGTGTGTATATACTTACTTAGCTGGTAGGTCCACTACACATAATTGGTGAGCCCGACGTGATCAATTATGTGTAGTGGACCTACCAGCTAAGTAAGTATATACACACAATCAAAAGGACAGAACAGGTACTAACAAATACGTATATTTAAGATATTCAGTTCACTTAAGCTAATATACACAAAAAGGACTGAGGTTATTTGAAGAAAAACTATAATAGTCACAAAATACACAAATTATAGACGTACGAAATCATAGGAATGTAATTGTCCTTTTCTTGATTATACAAATCCTCCACTACACCTTAGAGCTGTCAACCGTCGGAGGTCTCCGCGTAGAGTAAAGCAGATAGGAGCAAAGCTCTTGATGGGGATATGTCAACCAGTGTGAGACAGAGTTTGTCGGCAGATGTGCTGAGGTAGCAGCCGGAGAGAGCAACCGATATCCTCCTTGCGCGCGGTTCAAGGTCCAAGGTTGAATTCCTTATTTTTTCGTGAACATATAATGGCTGAAATTATCCCGCATGCCCAAGGTCATTGATGGAGTGAGACGCTAAAAGGTCATTTTCATCCATGTTAGTCGGTTATGTTGGATTGCAATTCCGTAGCCGTTCGTTTACACATTGGTTTTACGTTCTGTTGGCATTTATAGGTGTTTACCATGTACTGATAGCATTCTTTTGTAAAATAGTACTGTTCTTCACACGAAAATAGCCACATTTTGACGTAGTCTTCATTGAATGACACTATATCAAAAGCTGCAGCTTCTACAAGAAATAAACTATTTGTGTAGATGACATTACCCCCCAACTACCCCATCTTCTTCATTGTAGAGATGTTTTGAAGCACTCAGCATGAAAGGCTGGACTTATCCGGCATGTTGGTTGAAATTTCGCTCAGTAAATTTTTTTGTCAATAATTTTCAATAAAAATGTGTTATATGTTTTCTGAATTGATAGGAATTCTCATTTCCTGGCTAGGTATGTTGGTGTCCGCGTCATGTAATCTGACTGCGACTCACTCTAAGCATATTGGTTGTAATGATTAGTGTTTCATGAGGAATAAGTCGAAACATCGCTATAATGAAGAAGATGGAATAGGTGGAGGGTAATGTCATCTACACAAATAGTTTATTTCTTGTAGAAGCTGCAGCTTTCGACATAGTGCCATTCAATGAAGACCAAGTCAAAATGTAGCTATTTTTGTGTGCAGAACAGTACTATTTGACAAAAGAATGCTATTAGTGCATGGGAATCACCTATAAATGCTAAGAGAACCCTCTGTGGGAACAGAAGTTATCATGTAGCCGTGTCTTTCACTGTATGTGTTTGGACAGGAATTATGGTAAGTTGAAAGGTTATCTCTAAGTGGATTTAATATATATTTACACTGATTGGCGCAGTATAATATGGGTTATGTGAATTCAATGTATAAAAGAAACCTCTTAATTTTGTGCCGTTGTTTGCTTAGCTGACTTCTAGGCTAACAAATGTAGGGGGTTCTCGTGATTGTTGCAAATGCGGTGCATTTGAGAAAGCAATAACTCGTTTAATCTTCCTTACCGTTTCACTTAATGCATTAATTCAGTGTGTGGTATGATTATACACATGGATTGTGTTCATTCTGAAAACTGAATCTAGTTAGATCTGTTGTTATCAGTCTATTGTGTGTTACACCATTCCCACTGACACTGCAAACTTAATGCTGCAAAAGTTTTGATCAGCAATAGGCCAATCAATATTACACCCATAGTATCTAGAATCATTGAACGAATAGTTAAAGATGATATCCTCAAACATATGCTCAGCTGCAATATTCTAAGTCCCAACCAACATGGATTCCTAAAATCCAGATCATGCATGACATGTCACGTTGACTTCTTTAACTACATAACTAGCAGCCGCGACAAACAACAACTAGTACTTGTCATCTACTTCGACATATCCAAAGCCTTTGACCGCGTTGACCACTTGCTTCTAATAAATAAGCTAAACTCCTTAGGAATAAGTAACCCATTATTAGGATGGATTGAATCATTCCTTAACAATAGGTCCCAAGTAGTTAGACTGGGTTCTGTAAACTCTAAACCTAGTCCAGTCACTTCTGGAGTAGTTCAAGGTAGCGTCTTAGGCCCCCTCCTATTCACTCTATATGTCAACGACATATGCAGCTGTTTCTCACTAGGCAAACCATTCATCTTTGCAGATGATCTTAAAGTAGCTTACACATTCCACTGTGATGACTTAGGATACTTTCAGAAAGCTGTTCAGGAAGAACTAGATCGAGTAACTGCATGGTCCTCCACATGGAACCTAAAATTCAACCTTAAAAAATGTGGTTGGATATGCTTCGGTGCACCCTCAATAAATATTAAACTGGTACTTGAATCCATCGACTTGCCTAAACTCCAAAGTGTTGTTGACCTAGGACTCAGGTACTCTAGTGACTTGACATTTTCCGAGCAAGTGGCGACACAGACGCGTAAATCGAGGATGCTTCTAGGATGCATACTCAGGAATTTCCACAACTACGAAGCGAAGCTATTATTATATAAAACTTGTGTCAGACCACTACTTGAATATTGTCCATTTATTCTCAGCAGCACTCGCGTAAGTGACAAACTTAAAATAGAAAGTGTCCAACGATACTTCACGTCTAAACTACTAGGATTTGACTGCGAAAAGGACTACACATCAAGGTGTATAACTCTAGGTATCGACCAACTCTGGATGAGACGACTGAGCATTAACCTAACATTCTTCTTTAAAATATTGCATAAAATATCATTCTCAGACAGCAAAGAGATACAGTTCTCACCGGAAGGCTCTTACAACCTTCGTAACCAAACGTGCAAGGTATCTAGGAAAAGCTGTAAAACAGCACTCCGTGCAAACTTCTTCATAGTCATGTACTCTAAGATCTGGAACAGTTTACCCCTAGAAATAAGGACCTGTCACTCTATCATAACCTTCAAACGCTTGCTATATAAACTGCTTCATCCCAATGACTATGCCAATCACACCGCACCACTTACTTCCAAAACGCATGAGCTATTAGCACACTATAACGCCTAGACTCATTACTAAATATTACGACACTAAATAAACTCTAAGACTTCGCAAAATTACATAAAAAACAACAAGATTATGGGTAGTGTTTACTATACAATGATATACATTTATAAACATTTATATGTACATAAAATAATAAAGTTCTTTTCATATTTACATACTTTATCTCCCTGCTGAGCGTAAACTTCTATATACCTCCTGGTTGAGGTCGAACAACCCAACATCCAAACTGAAATGACCATTTAAGTAAATTCAAACTCAAATTCCATGAACGATCCGATGCAACCACTTGAAAACGCTGGCTAACATTCTGTACAAGGAGTATTCTTGATCTGAAATAAAGAAGCAACTGGTTTTCAAACAGTTATCAATGTATTACTCAACTTACATGTACAGTCTGCCATGCTGACGCAAATGGCGCAAATGGATAGTTCTAGAATTGACCCCATTTGATGCAGTAAAACAATCTAACATTGCCTTATCTAACTTTCGTATCAAAGATCAAATTTCTTTCCTATTATAAAACTACGATAAGACTGCTGACAAAAATGGAATAAATACATTATTGAATCAAAATAATACATCAATAAACTTTATCTCACGGATGCTGTTCACAACAAAGTTTTATAGGAGAATTGACTTCAAGCTTTATTTTTCCCAGATATTTGTATCACACTCATCTGAAGTCTGGGTTTTTTGTTAATGCGAAGACAATATTTCTATATCTCTTTATGTGTTACACAGACAGACTATTTTGCAGACTGTTCTGACTGACTCTAATGTTAGTTTGAACAAACAAACTGTAATTTATATAATAACTTATCCATGCCTGTACAATTGGTATGTTCCTGCATAAACAGGAATAAATATATATATATATGAATTTATGCTGAAATTTCCGTTTACATAAAGCAGTACAGATGTAGTGTTACGACTGAATGTCTAGCTTGCATTATATAGCATCGTTATCCTCATTAACACAGCAGTTCTGTGTATCTTGCAATATTTTAAGTGTTTCTCTATATTGTTAACACTATTCAAAGCTGTTTCGAGTTGGTGCATGTGCAGCTTATATGTGATATCTATAGTCTCCTAAATATGATCATATAATTTCGTAAGGCTTCGTGAAACCATGTTCACTAGAAATTACGGAGATTGTGGATTAATTTCCATGTTACATATTAGGAATACTTCCTTTAATGTAAACGTAATTATTGGGAAGTTGATCTGTTAGTAATCCTACTGGGACAATGACGCCTCAATAATGATGTTTCCGATATTGTCTTCAAATTGGCGTATAATCCTCTAATACTCGAAAGCACATCAGGTCTATTGATGTATATGGCTTCAATATTAAAATCAACTTTGGACTACAAATACTTTTATCTGTATGATAATTTTACTTAGTCTTAATAGAATAAACGTATTCAGATTGTATGCTAATGTATCAAATTATCTTTCATTACTTCATTTTTTAGGTATTTAGATGTTGTAGAATATGAAATCAGCGGAAATATCAATCGGTCAAACTAACGCTACCCTTCATCAAATTTTTTTTGTAAATTGAAAAAATGTTTAATATACTCTTCATTTCTACTCTTTCTGGACTTCTTCATTGCGCCGATATACTATGAGATTTTGTGATACGTGAATTCGGATTAATGCATGTTAAGCTTGGTTATTGGGATAGAGAATTACTATAGTGTTATGAGGCTGTTAATTTCGTCTTAGGATTTCCTATCGGTTTCCATACAACAACACATTGTAAAAATTAAGAAGGATTTAGCAAGTTGATTAATAATAATAACATACTCTGGTTAGTTATGTGACGCATTGCTGAAAGTTACTTAGCCACCGTAAAAGTTTCCTCCTATGCTACCTTAGTGAGCAACTTAACGTTATCTGTGATCTACAAAGCATTACTGAGATTGTGGTTTAATTTCTAAACAATGCATTCGCAACACTTTCTCTAAAGTAAACGTAACTAATATGAATTTTATCTGAAAGTGAATCCGCTGAATATAATTTCTTAGAATTCGCTACTTATTAGTCTACCTAATAAAGTAATGAAGAACTATAGTCTATTCAGTCATACATTTAGACGTATTCAACGAAAACTGCTGAATCCTATAACGGGTTATCTAAAACTACATAGTTCCTTTAAGAGTTCGCGCTGAAGGTAACTATGTGCGCTTAACGGTTGGACATTGCGTCTGTGAAACAATTACTCTACCTATCTAATCACATACTTTGAAGTGAAATCGATGAAGTCAATGAAATCAAGTATGTAGTGGCCCTAAAGAGGGCCATTCCACGTTCACAGTGAGGTTTCACTTGTTCTTCCTGTGTTCCTTCCACTGGTTATATGAAGACAATAAGAAGGCAGATGTTTCTTTAACATAACCTGCATTTACGTGTCTGTCAAGAGATTTACAAAACTGTCGCTTCAACTTCTGGTAGTTTTCCAAGTCACTGTTTTCCGTCACCGGTGCAGCAGTTGTCATGGGTAGCGGGTTTCGAGTGGCAAACATCCATCGCCGACATTTCTTCAAAACACGATCAACTGTAATGTAAGATTACTGTACGTCTCACTTACCTTCGAAATGGGGATAAGTCAGATGAGCAATCACCATATGACGACAAGGATACCTGCAGGTGGTGAACACTCTGCAAGTACATGTGCCTTTCGCCATATCAACTATTGGATGTGTGAATCCGTCAATGAAAAAAACGCTGTTGGAAATACGGTTACTGATGCGGGCCATTCTTCCTCTTTTAAAATCTGCAGCGACCTTTCTCCCTGCATAATCTGTTAATTTCAGCAATAAGGGCTGCAAAGTGGGTATCCTGTTATCCATCGTTCTTATCTTAACATCCCGTTCACCTTCCTTCCTTCGTAACCTCCTGTCATTCCACCTGTGAACCTCCCACATACATTTGTGTAGACTACTACCTCTCGACAAACTCCGTTTCATGAACCTGTGCAAACATTCGACACGATTGTTAGTGTTATTGGCAAGTGACAAAACACTATGGTTGAATGCTGATGCCCATAATTTCTTCGAAGGCAGCCAGTGCCTTTGTATATACCTACCAAAGCGAGGATCTAAATGTCGTATGATACCAAGGTATGTGTAGAATCTATAAATATGATCATTTCTAAAATTTACCCTTGAATTGATTCCTCGCGAATCATACTGGACACATACTGCCTTACGAGTTTACTTTTTGTCTAAAAAAAAATTACTGAAATTCAAAAAACTTACTCTCTTACGCATTGCTCGGCAAACATGGAATGCGCACAGTATTATATTGCAGAGTGGGTGCGTTTTCTCCACTGCACCTCTTAACGCTTTAGCGCAGTCCATGACAAAAGTTTCAGTATTACAAGTTGAACCCATTATTAATTTAAACTTATCCAAGATTGTCGTTACATCAGTCAGCCTCTCTTGTCGGCTCCACGCGAACATCACCGGGAGACCTTCTCCAAAACTGTCTGTAACAACAAACTGAAACAGTTTGTAACTTCAAATATCGCATTCACAAAACATTGACACCTACTTTCCTTTATTAGTGTTGTAAGTGGAATCGAAACACACAACCTCTGGGAATTTGTGATAAATTTCGATCTGCCTATTAGAACTGAAACAAGCTATTTGTATTCTGTCATTGTTTTCATCCCGAACTACAATCAACTTCCCAACTTGTTGTAACCTAGAAAATACCACTGACCGTAAACCGCAATCTCAAGGGTTATTCTTGTAAATCTGTCTACATTAGCTCTTATATTTAGTAAATCATTGTACGTCATCCTCTTTTTAAATCGTTCTGCCACATACTCAATAACTTTTTCAGGTTCGGATGAAACAGACAGCATTGGTTTAACTGTACACAATTCCAATTCGTTTAATTTTCGGGCTTTGGCATCCTTCATTAAATATTCATGAGTGCAACAGTGATTATGAATCATGTACACGGATGGTATTATAAACTTATTGCAGTGGTACCTGATGCGTATCATTGACGGACAACCAATGTATTTAGATCTATTCTTTTAATCATTCATAACCACAGGTATATTACCCTTTAAGACGGATGTGATTACCTTCCGATTTCTTTTTGTTTCCAAAAGTACATACAAACACCACATATTCATACTTCACTTGTGGCACATCCTTGTTTAATTTACATTCTCTAACAACATATCGCGTGTTTGTTAACTGATAATAGACGTACTGACAATATGCTCACCTTCTCGAAAAGCTTCAAAGCTTTTTCAACTTCAACCCAGGTGCTAAATTCTTCAGCTTTAATATGCTCCTCGAAAGCCTTGCTAATATCAACTCTGATCGTACTCTCTTCATCAGATTCACTCGTAGACAGTTGCATGCTGCAAACATGAACGTGAAAAACATCGTTTTCTTCCAGACTTCTACACAGTAAGTAATCAAATGAGCCAGCAAAAATAACGGCAAGAAACAAATGAACTGGAAACGATGTTTCTGACACCCAAACATGTTCATGTGCATGAATTCCAATACCTCTACACGTTACTATTTCCTAAGCAGGTGAAAGACAACTAAAACATTGCAACCACGAATGAATGCAACGTATGGAATAATTATAATGAAATGAATTATCTGACCTATTGGTAAAACTTCCATAATAAATGGAATAACTAATTTTAACAGCAACGGAAACAAATACGAGGTGGACGGCAACATTTGTGAACAATGTACCTCAAGACAACTTGTAAATAGCTGCAGGATAAACCTAAAAGCGAATGTGTAAACGAACAGCTACGGAACTGCAATTCAACATGGCCGACTAACATGGACGAAAATGACCTTTGAGCGTCTCACCCATCAATGACCTTGAACATGCGGGATAATTTCAGCCGCATGAAACACTAATCATTACAACCAATATGCTAAGTATGTCACAGCCAGATTAAATGAGGCGGACACCAACATAACTAGCCAGGAAATGAGAATTCCTATCAATCCAGAAAACATATATTACAAAATTTTATTTATTTTATTAAAAATTATTGACAAAATAAATTTGCCGAGCGAAATTTCAACCAACATGCCGGATAAGTCCAGCCCATATAATTTGATATGCTTTTAGGCCGCCACATTTTTGTGAACAAACGGTCCTCAAAGCTCCAAGAAATATGAGTAATAATTACAATTAAAACAGCATATAAAGGCTACAATCCATAGTGGGTGATAATATCCGTTATAGAGTGTTAAATCTTACGCACTTAAGGGCTTTCTCAGCTTTGATTGGCCAGAACAGTGGCGGCCTGTTTGATATTTAATTTGTCCTCGGTAGGTCATATCGTGTGCAGGTTTGCGTGGTTGCGGCATGCGTTGTTTGCAAGCATGTTTGATGAATATAAATGTAAAATTTTGGTATTCTAACGTTTTCTTTTACTTATTTTGTGCATGTACCAGGCTTGGTTTATCATAGACTCGGTTTGTTGGCCTATCGGTTGCTGGCGATGTCAAGGAATCCGTGAGTTCTAGGGCTTTTCTCGATTTTAGGTTATACATGTAGCATTTTACTGATGGATATTGCGACACAGATGGATGCTAATTGACAACGCCTTTTTAGTTTATTGCAGGTAGGCAATGCGGGTGAAAGTACTGCTGACGTCAGTGGAATTTTCGATGAAATTATGCTGGGAAGGCGTTTCTTTAGTTGGGAGGAATTTGAGAATTCCTTAGGAGAATTTCAACAAGTGAGGAAGTCATTTAATGCTAACAATGTAATTGTCCTGCACTCACTATGTGCATATTCAAAGCAAAACAACAGGGGACGACAGAAATAAGTACGCTTACGTTTATTTTAAATGCACTTTTGGCGTAAACCGTGGAAAAGCTGACCTGAAATTGCCTAACAAGTCGTAAGAGGAAGTGTATTATGATATTATGTATGTTTAAGGTCTAAATGTTGCAACTGTCTGTCTGCATTTCGCGTAATTTTGCGTTATAGTGAATACGTGATAACATCCCACAAAATGGTCCACAGCCATCCATGCACCAGGGTGTATATGCAGAATGATTCATGGTCTAGACGACTATCAGTGGAAGAGAAAGAAAATGTAGAACCACTTCTTCACCAATCACACACATCAGATGAAATAATTATGCATGTTAAGGAAACATTCCACAAGGACATAACTCTTAATGACGTTAGAAATCTGAAAGCTTCAGGTAATAAAGGTAACGTTGATGTAAATGTAAATTACTTCAGGTATATAGAGCCGTTATGACATTTTTGAATTCCTTAAGTCCCGTGGGAAGTTATTGGAGTATTATTAAGATGAACCGATAAGAAATTCACAAATGAGAGTCTGTTTTTCTACTTATGAGCAAATAGATTTGTATAAACAGTTTCCGGAGGTTGTTGGCATCGATTCTACATATAACACATATAAAGGGAAGTAAGTTTATTAAATAATTAATCAACATGCAGGTATTCTTTGTTTCAATTAGTTGTGACGGATAATTTTGGTCGTGGGAGACCGGTTCTATTTGCTTGGACGCGAAAGGAATTCAAGCGTGATGTTGTTTGGATTTTGGACTCGTTTCGTAGAATAATGGAAGACACCTCTAAAACAGAAACATTCATTATGGATTGTGCGCAAGCCGAAATAGGAGCAGTGAAGTTAACACACAGAGAAGCGCACATTGTTCTTTGTTCTTTTCATGTTTGTCGTGCATTTTGTCGTAAAGTAAATTATTTAAAAGCATAATTAAAATTTCAATTTTAGACGCGGAATCCCATTGTTAAGAACTACTTATGTCGCTTAATTCAGTGTAAAAGGAGATCTGAGTAATGCCTTTAATATTTTCATTTTTCCAGATTTAACTTGTATTTCAGAGTTATAAGCAGATTGGATGTTGGTGTTAGTCAGTATTTACAACGTCGTTGGATGAGTCGACGACACTTGTGGGCAGCAGCTTTCAGGGAACATGTACTGACTTTGGGTAATGATACCAACAATCGAGTAGAAAGTTCTCACAAGCAGATGAAGCGGTACTTGCTTAGATCAGATAGTCTGCATAAAAGCATGCTGAAGGTTTACAAATGGTTTCAACTAAGTAATTCTAGAATAGAGCAGGAGTCCATGATTGCTCAGTCGCGTTCCCTCAAGTATTCATGTTCCAAACGCATAATACCAATTTTACGCCAGCTGACGCCATACAATGCGAAGAAAGTGATCGCTGATTATGCAAAGCGACGATGGACTTCTTTTCAGTTTGAAGCTTTTGATTATATCTTCTTGGAGGACAATGGGAGACAAGTAGAGGTGGATCTGCGCGCATGCACATGTACTTGTATGACGTTCCAGACTTGTCGGTATCCCTGTCGACACTTGCTGTTGGTGCATTTAAAAACAGCGTGTTTCACAGGTAAAATACCCCTTTTTGAAACTTGTACATTCATTTACACGTAAGATATACTAGGTTGCCACCTGAAGTATTCCCTATTTTATGTCTTCCTTTTTAATGCATATTAACCTACTCCTAACTGACTGAAATTCGTAGATACTAAAATGTATATATATTTCATAAGGGTTTGTCTTAACTGAAAACAGGACGTAAGCACTGTCATCATTTATCCTCTAATATTGTGTGCATAATTCTATTTCCGTTTACTGTTCCACCTTTTGTAGTTAATCATGTACTGCAGAAGTGTAAACGATGGACATGGTCTCGCCACTCGTACGCATTTCCAAGCACGTCAGCAATTGTGCCGCGAAATCAATGTGACTTATACGTAACCAATAGGAGCCTTATGAATGCGGGCCTGACGAGAATTTGTGACAAATATGAACGGATGTTTGCCACAGAATTCGCTGGGGAAGTAGTCGCTCAAATGAACAATGTTCTTGATGTGTAAATTAACTACTTTCGTATTACAATAAGAATAAACTTTTCGTATTAACATTGCTGTCTTTCTGTTCGTGTGTTCGCGTTGGGAGTACGGCATGCTAGACCGGTGCTCCCTAGGATATGAATTCCTCACTATACGTAAGTGCTATTCTGTAGGAACACTTTCCATCGATATAAGTGGTGAATTATAAGTACTTCAGTCACGTCGAAAAAAATCTGCGATTACGTCTCCTAGTCATAGATAAATCTGTAGGGACTAATGACAAAAATACCTAACTTCAGTGTTTGACAAATAAGAATAGAACTTAGGGCCCTGCAGTTGACTTCGATTTCGTATGAAGTAAAGTGTAACCAAAAGTACTGTATTACTACTATTTCACTTAAAGCAAGATGTCAATCCATATGACTACGGGTGTTAACATATGGTGTATAATGAAGTCTACACCAGAGGAATAATTTAATAGGTTGGGCTGTAGCGATGTTAGTACGATTTCGCCTACGTTGAATTATGCCTACAATTACTTTCTCAGGTCTCATTGTTACGTCAGGCCTCCATCTCGTCACATTGACAAATTTAGTTTCACTGAGATAGAATAAGAAAAGTATGGTAAGCAGGATGTTAAATATATTTCATGAAAAATATTAAGCGAATGTCTTCACACAATTGTTTTTCGTAATTACTTCGGGGATGCGTAATTGCTGTGACCAGGTTGACTGACTTGACCGAACATCTACAAGTAAGTGAATAAAGTATAATTTTTAAATCGTTGAAGTTAGAAATAAGTAATGTAAAAGTGAAACGCTTTATATTCTCCTACCTTTGCTGAAAAAAGGTTCATTCTCCTTTCTCATTCTTTGGTCATGACAGCATTCTTCTGCGGTTTTCACTGTGACATACATTGTTCCTCTTCTAAAGTATAGCACCAAGCAAATAATAACTTAATATACTGTATAAATGGGTGTTTACAAGGAATGCATGACATCTCTACAGGTACAATAACTTAGGTTATAAATTACAATCGTGAAGTATCGTAACTTAAAACTTTTTCAAAATTTTCGATTGTTCAATTATTGTACAAGCAATTACAACGGATTTTCATAAAAGTTAAACTCCGGACCCTTCACAACGAACACTGCATATATATCGGTAAGTGCTATTCTCTCACACAATTAAAAGGTATTCCAGGAGGAGAACAGCATCCTGAGAAACTGCAGTAGTGTTTTCTAGCTATTCGGAACTTATTCCTTTGATGCAGTTTCTTATCAACAGTTTGCAGTATTCATAGTGACTTTAGAGAAAAGTTTATCATATCTTCACTTTCACCAACTGTCCCTTCAAGTACAATAGTATGCAGTAACTACATACACTCAAGCATTGTAACCTGAACATCACAAAATCCCTACAGATAACTTGTTTCATAATAAATGCTTTAGAAACATGAGCCATAAGTACACCTTCCATGTCATTCATAGTCACAAGTAATTCATTAAGCATCTCAGCATATGTTAGTGATGTGAACATGAAAAATTATTAAGACTGATATAACTTAAGTATCACCTTTAGTAGTTGTAGGACATACCTGCGAGCTACTATTCTACAGAAAGGTTATTCCAGTTTGAAGCAGTCTGACATTGTAGAAGCACCATCTATACTATTCTTCTGGCACAAATGCACGATGATATCGAGATAATCTGATGCAATGTAATGCACTCAGCAATTACGGCCTCCCGAAATTGTATGTGACAATGTAAATTAAACCAGGATCACATCTTTAACTGAGCCATTTTAACTAGGAACTTCACAGAAATGGATAAAATCAACAGGAAATTCAGCAATACTATGAACGTTGCGAAAGACTAAGTTTAGAACCACTCTGGAAAAGACGTCTTAAGCTGAACCTGATTTTTTACTACAGGCTAACTAATCTGCTCGTGCACTCCTCCGAGCCAGTAATTAAACCTACCGCTGTCATCAGTTACAATCTTAGAAATCATCACAACCTAGCTGCGTTGTCAGGCTTATATGCGGTATAACTTCTCCTTAAATAAGTTTTCAGTCATTTGGAATAGGCTACCAGCTGATGTGCGCGATGCAAACACACTCGCAGTGTTCACCTCCTCAGTCACCAGACTGCTCAAAGATGACAGTGCACTTCTGCGTCCGAATCCTACACCCACTTTTTCGTCCAACATAGATATTTTAAGTTCATTAAACGTGTAGTTACAACAGACTACAATTATAAATTTTTATATTATTGGAAGTACATGATAGACATTTTTACACAGGACAATAATATCAGTTCACACATAATATAAAAGTTAGCATCACGGGACTAGTTACTTAGTGCACCAAAATCACCACAATTACTAAACAGAATATAAATGTATATATACATATTAATCACTCCCTAAGTACTCCACTTGTTTTCTTTTGCGTTGTTGTTGTTTGTCTTCTTTTGTCTCTCACCATTTCAGCTTCCATTTGACTTTCTGAATGAGAATGAAGAATGTGGATATTTGCCCATTTACAATGACAAATGATCTGCAAACATTATTGGTCCGATATCTTACAATTCCCTCTTGAATTACGCATCGCATTTCCCCACGACGTAACTTGGATTACAGTTGTGAAATATATCTTCATACCAATAAAAAAGTATTGATTTATAATACTTCATGATTGTATCTTACAACATAACTGATCTTGTCTGCAAAAATAGCTTGCATTTCTTGAAAACACCCGTTTATAAGAATATATAAACTATCATTATTATTAGTCTACATTGTGTACAAATCACTTATGATGTTACGATGAAAATGCTGACAAAAGTATACAAGTTATATGGAGGAATTACTTCAAGCTTTATTTTTTTTCCCAAGTATTTGTAATCCATCCAAAACATACTTGGTTTTTTTGTTAATGCGAAGATAATATTTCTATATTTCTTGATGTGCTCCATTGAATGATTAGTTATCATATTGTTCCCATAGACAAATGAATGCAACCTAATAATTTTACCATCAACCAAATTTATGTAATTTAAACAATACTTATCCATGCCTGTACAATTGGTGTGTCCTACACAGGTAGGAAAAAATGTATTTTATTAAATTACTTTTATTAAATATGCTTACTAATCGTATATGTAATTTATCATATTGATGATACCTGTAAACTGGCGTCCCTCATGTAAAAAATGAGAATAAACTATTATTATTAAAACGTATATTTCACTTGTGTCTGTGGGCTAGTTCTCCTTCAAATGTCTCGTTATCATAGAATAACTGCTATGAAAACAACCATTGCATATACCTAATTTTCAACCTATATTTCTTCAAAAACCTAGCAAATAATAGACCATTAAGGCTCTAAAACGCGAAGAATAGTCTTTATATGCTAAATTTATTATATACGATGAGTTATTGAAGTAATACATACTCTGAGATATCATGACAGGTTCTTCCATTAATACGAATACAATACTGGAAAATGTTGCTTTTTCGGTTACAGAAGCGTGAAACCAGTTATATAATATCTACTTTCACAAAAGTAAACTCTTATAACGCCTCTATAGGCGTGAACACGATAAGCCATACATTGCGCGATAATATATCACTATAACGTTTATCATCACCCATCCATATTCTGTCCGAAAAATCCGAAAGGCCGCCTTTGTTGGACAATAAATATTACATTTAAGAGACCGCCTCTACTCACGTCCAATGCTAACTACAATGTTTAGTGTTATTTACATATGAAGGATACAAAAAGCTAACAGTTCTAGGTTTCCGAACTGTATGTGCCAGGGCTCCTTCATTTCTTTGGGTCTAATTGCTGTGAAACTACAAGATCAAGAATTTGTGAAGAAATACTTCCAATATTCTGACCTTACTTAAACGTAACTAAATGTCTCTACGGATAATTCATCCACTGACATCAGACTCATACTGAAAAAGGTTTGTTTTACGCCCAGTAAATACTTGGTAACGCCTTGCCTTTCCACACTGTCTGCTTTATCTTGTTTGTTGCTGCCAAGGTGCGGTTACCTAATAATCTCAGTAATACCAGACAGAAAACTTATACTGAGTCAAAAATCACCGACATTCATTTGCAGAGCTTGAATTAAACTGAAGATGCTTAGATGCTTACGCTTAAATAACATCTGATCGCACCCTTTCATTCACCGTATAAATCACATCTACCAGACTCATTTTTGGTAGGCTTCTGGTCATTTCAGACCTGGCTTCGTTTTTCGCCAGCCCTTTTTCCTCTTTAGACCTTCAGTTTGTTCAAATTTTCCTATTTTCTGCATCATCTTCGATGTTTCAGAATATGCATTGTAATAACTTACTGCTTCAAGTACAGATTGGAATTTATGATCCACCTAACTAAATTTTTCGTTGCTAACAAAACGATTTCGAATGATACCCAACTCCAAATTACGAGTGGCACCTTGCATGATGGTATGGCAGACAATGAACAACTTTCCATCTTGATACGATAAACAGTAGCTAACGATATGGTTCATAATATTTTTGGCGACAGTTCGGTGGGAAAACAGAAAGTAAATTCCACGTAATTAATGTAGGAACCAATATTGAGCGGCCTGTTGTGATGAAGCATCTGCTCTTCCATAACCAAAATGGCAGTGATAGAAAGATTCAAAGATTGATTGTATCCGGCTGAATTTTCATCAAGATACCGAGTTTACGATGTAATCGAAGTGTGTCGTATGTTAAACACACATCAGGAAGTAAGAAAACCAATGCAATGTCAATATCGTGTTTTTTGAGTCATGTTTAATCCATTCGGCTTATGCTAGTATTGGAAATAACTTGCCACTTATTCATGCCAATTAGATCAACTGACATATCGCTTAAATCCAACCCATCCTCCTGAATGGGGCTTTCCATAGGTGGTTAAGGCCTATGTTAATGGAAGATTTAACAGATCATGACTGAACGCAATACGTATCTTTAGAGCGAACAAACTTTTTAGTGGTTTGTTTAAAAAGCAACACCTGACACAGAGTCTGGCGACTATGAATTCGACATATGGAGACTAAGATGTTCAAAACGTTAGTAGACATGCAGCGAACAAAGCAGTAATATCATCTCTATCCAGGCCTCTCAAACTGATAAGGAAAAATAACTTCCTGAAAAATATTTGATTGCATCCATGTAAGTGCTCAAATAAATTAACGTACTCGGGGTTATTGCTACTGCAGGTACAGAAACAGTTAGTCACTCCAATATAATTCTCATTTTGGAATATCCAAAAGAAATTAGCGAGACATTACAGAAAAAGTATCAGAAACTCATCAAGTGATGCAGAGGTTTATTTTACAAGCCTATGATTCGCAAAGTCAGTTAGTGGTCAACAAATGAAAAGCCAGTTACTACAGAGTCCACCAAAAACGTCAGTGCTTCCGTTCGCATAACTGCCAATCCACAGCTGGTTTATGGAAACAGGTTCCAAAGTACTTGGTTACCAATTTTCGTGACACTGAGAATGAAACTAGAAATACTTCAGAAAGATGGAGTTCCGAGACTCCGTGGAAACCTATGGGATCATCGAAGGCCCTTACATTTAATCGAAGATGAATTGCTTGTTTATTTCTACTGCACGAGGCCAAAGTCGAGTAGTATTCACGTGCCCTGGTTTGTCGTTAACTCATTGGAGACGAAAAGTTTGTAAACTTAGATGATCTTCGGATATCCAGTGTTCAACGGCTGATTCATCTTTGGGGCTTCCTGAATTCAATGAAAAAAATACCGTGCACTGTAAGTTCTTGAAAAGATGAGAGTGTGGCGGTTGCTACATGTCCAGTTAGTGTGCCCTTAAAACGATACAGCATTCCTTGTACCTGAAAATATTCTTCATTAGGCATGCGCGTTAGGCTTTCCCTCTCCTTTGTGTGAGTCATGCTAATGCGCCGTAGTGGTGAAAGCATGATGTTGGGGAGATACTATGGTAGTCTCCGAGAAAATTGAGGAATACTTTCTGAATGTTACTGGATTGTAGTCCATTATCACTTCGTATCCCTGCATAACTAAATTTACGGTCACAGGATACATAATCAACAGGCAGGAAAGAAAGCTTTTACTAAACCACCATGACCAGCAGCTCCTCAGATAAGAAAAGTAATCCAAGTCGGGGCGAAGTTCAACAATAGAGTCCCAGGATTGTAAATGTTCCAATGTCCTTGTGAATGTTCCAATGACCCTGAACGCATGCTAGTCATTGGTTGAGGAAGCTCACCATTATTCTAGCGCGAATAATTGTGCGTACTGGTAAATGACACTGAATTAATTGTCTTCTAGGACCTTTGTTTGGAAAGTTGAAACTGGCTTTGATGAATATCCTGTTTCTGTCTAATTACTGGGTTCCAGAGCGAATAACGTTTGGGTTTTAGGAATTTATGACACCTAGATTCGCAAAGGATTTATGGAGCTGATTCCAGATAGGAGTGCTGATACACTCCTCCCTATTATTCAGCGTCTCGTTTTACCAGGCACCACCATTCACACAGATGAATGAGCGGGATATAGCCAATTATCGCAATTGGGATATATATATATCCCAGTGTATATATACATCATACAGTGAACCATTCGAATGATTTCATCGACCCTGTCACCGGTACTCATAATAATTCCATCAAAGGTTTCTGGGGAAGACTGAAAAATAGAATCCGAGCTATCAACGGATCACAAAACGAAGTCATTTTCAGTCATTTGGATGAATACATGTATAGAAATTGGTTTAATTTCGAAACTGAAACTCCTATTAATAACTGGAACATTTTTTAACTCATATTAGAAAAAAGTACCCTGTTTGATTTTTTCTCATGCTTATTTATGTAAAAATACGTAAAATTTTGTGCAAAAATCATCGCTTTTTCTGATTGGTCGAATCAAGGTCACTTGTGCGTTCGTTCCTTGGGACTCTATTGTAAAACTTTGCCCAAGTCGGCATAGTGCTCCACAGTCCTTAATTTCCGGAGGAAATACATTTTGGAGCTAACACTGGATACGGGCTTGAGTCACGTCATTCTTACGCCTCAACAACAGAGAATCAACGAAACTTAGGGAGAAAACATCGACTAGGACGACTAAAGACACATTATAGGACCTTCGCGACTCAGTATGCTATGGCTACTCAAGTTTAGTAAATAATTGAGGAGCTAACAATGACAGAACGAGCAGCCAGGTAGGAACTATGTCTTATTTATGATTTGCAAGTCTTTCCTTGTCTACTGAATGATGGATGCCATTCCGATTGTCCGACTAAAAATCCCTCCTCCACTTTCCCTCTGCCGTGCTTGCGAAAATAAAGGTTCACACACAACAGTAGAGCTCTGCAATAATAAGGGTCGCCGGTGGGGAATCTGAATAGTTATTTTGATAGCAAAGGAAGTTTCTAAACTGGTGAGCTGGTTTTGACATGGCCCTGATCTATGGTTGGCTCAACTAGAACACTACTTTGACCAGCATAGCAATAAATCCAAAACCACCACGCATAAGGACGTGTTTTCTTAGTTACCCAATGAGATTAAGAAGTGGGCGCGAGACCCTTAAACGAGCAACCATACACAGTGCTCAAGTGCGATGTGATGAATCGCCTTCTCATGTCGGAAAACCAGAGTATACAGTGGTTGTTTCAGTTGGAAAACATGGTAGGTATGTCCCCACCACAGTTCTTGTGCTATCTGCTACACGAAGCGACCGGTACCAGCAAAGACATAAAATTTGTAAACTAGTGGCCAACGTTACATCGATGACGTAACGACTGACACAAACACAGCTAACACAGGGTAGACGAGGTTGATCGCCAAACACAGAACGCTCTTTGCTAGAGATTAGACCCAAACAATCTCAGCCAGCTGGCCAATTCCGCTAATATCACTGGAATTTCGGCACACATTCAATAAAACGCACAAAACCGTGCATCTAACCTAAACTACCCCATAAGTAACAGAAAAACCATTAACCCCTTCTCAGTAGTTGATATTTGAGGTGTGTTTGGACATCAGGGGTAAAAATTCTGAAATAGTCTTCTTGTTTGATACAGGGGCTGCATTCAGTATCATATCAAGAGCGGAAGCATAGCCGGCATGAAAAATATCCTTCGCCACGCTGCAGGTTGCCTGTACATCCAGGCAGAAAACTCTAACCTTTAACGCCACGTTTAAGCGATAGCTTCCATGGGTGTTAACTGGTGCTGACTTATACGAAATAAATCGTCATCGTAAAACTCCTGTAAAGATATTACTTGTTAGTGGCTACTCAAAAGAAAAACTCAACAATTAAAGAAACCTCCTGGTATACGGGTGGCAAATCGAGTGAGCACCATTCACTGAATCTAGTTCAGTCAACCAAAAAGTTCCTGAAAATGCCAACTCTGATGGCAGCCAAGCCCCAAACTTCTAAGGCAGGCTGGAAACCTTCTTATACTATAAGGACATGCGGCTCCCGACTGTTCGCTAAGATATGAAGATTGGTTCCTGAAAAGCTACAAACAACGAAAGCCAAATTTCATTATGGGCTTCATTTGGGGTAATATTCAGCCCCCGAGTAGTCAGTGGATTTCGCTGTTATACTTGGTGCCTGAAAAATCAGACTGATTAAGACCCTTAATTTAAGAAGACAAATCGTACCTGATAGATACCCAATACCGTACATTCATGACATCATTAGCAGTCAAAATATTTAATAAAAGTGACTTAGTTCGCGCCTATCACAATATTCTGGTCGATGAGGAAGATACAACTGAAAAAGACATTACCACCATATTTGGGAGGTTGCAACTTGGTCTCCGGAACGCTGCGCAAACACTCCAAAGATTTATGGATGACTTACTGACTGAACAGCAGTTTACTGAGGCGTACATAAACGATCCACTCATTGCTAGCCTGGTTATAAATACAAGTGAAGATAACATTCGGGCAGTATTCCGGAAACTGGAAGACAACGGTATGACGATCAGTCAGGTTAATTGCGTTTTTTGAGTTGAATTCCCGGGCATGTCTTCGAAAGTACCAGGATCACACCAGTGTCCACAGAAATGTATACCACGTAATTCCGGAGTTCTCTGGTGTTGATCAGTTTATACCGGTGCTTTACACCTAAATGAGCACTTTACATGCAGCCCTTGAGTGATGAATGAATAATCATTCTTATTCCCTTGGGTTCCGAGTGGAACAGCTTCAGTAGCATGCCTCCACTTTCTTCTATTTGCTGAGACCCCTTCAGCTGGCCCCAAGACTACCCATAATCTCTCATCTCCTCCTCGCAAGACCTCTTCCATGTCATCCTTGGAAGACCTGCTCGTCACTTCCCATTGGGGTTCCTCTCGACGGCCTAGGGCGGTGTCATTCGACGGTCTCCTCAACGTATGCCCATATCCATTCTCTTCCACATATTTGTTGAGCAATCGGCTCTTGGTTCATTCCCAGTCAGAGTTTCTTGTTGCTAATTTCTTCTGGCCGTTCGGTCTTCACTATGGAGGCAGAGAAGGCAGCTGTGGATAAAAGTCCACAACCTGTCGGAGTGCTTTCATGACACGCAGTGCAAGTTTCTGACTCGTATAGAAGAACTTACTGGCTCCACATTTGTGTAAAAAATCCGAATGTTGATGTTTATGCTGACTTAGTGACAGCAGAAGATTTCCAAAGTGGTTTCACGTTGATGACGAAGTATCTCGACTTTGCGATTCTGGCTGGCTTTGAGACCTTCATCCTCTCTGAAAATCTGATTGACTGCTTGGTTGCGGAGGTGATGAAGCGTATAACCTCTTCTCACCAGGCTATAGTTTACAACGTCCCAGATTCTCTTCCTCTGAAGACTGTAAAACACAAAATCCTGATTTGTTGCAGCATGGCTAGTGTTCCATGTGAATGCAAAAGACTTCATAAAAAGTCTAACCAGACTAATTGTCCCATCATTTTTAAATTCAGAAATTCCCTTGATGCTAGTAAGTTTACTAAATGTCAGGATCACCTAAGACTGAATAGCAGTTATAAGTCTATAACCATAGCTCAGGATAAAACACTGTCAGCGCAGAATAATGCGTAGTAATAACCCGGTCACCTCCTCTAGCTTAGATTTACCAAAAAAGGATCGTGCACAGCAACAGACACCTAGTGCTGACAGTAGCCTTCAGCAAACTATACAGCAACCACGCTTGCCGATGGAACTAGGAGCTGATATAGATACCAGTACCCCTGTAAATAACGTCTCACCGAAAGATGTTAAAATAGCTAGAAGTGCTGCAAGTTGTTCTGAGAAATTCTCACCCAAACGTGGTAACCTCACCACGATGAACAAATTTCACCGGGTTGAGACTAATGATGGGGAAGAATACTTTGTATTGAATAAGCTTGTTGGGAGTAAGAGTGTCAACAAACCCTCACCTGATACGAAAAACTCCTCTCGAAACACAAGTATATCTGGAGGTTTTCAGCATGCCCCACATTATAGAAAGTCAGGCCCCGAAACCCCCAAAGTCTTGCAACCAAAGCGCCTTCCCTCTGTGTGTACCGATATGACGAATAGCACATGAATGGATAAACCTTTTGATACTATGCTTTTTAACCGTCAACCCAGGCCCAACCTCTACTATCCTTATATCCAGGAACATATGGTAAATTTCCCAGGTGTTCCGAATCACTGATACGACCCATGACACCTAGGACCACCTCATTGCACTCTAACTCCGATGTACAGACACCCAGTCTGACCCCCGTATCATTCGTAAACTCTTGCGTTGCTGAGGCACAAACAGAATTAGGTTATGGTGATATCTTAAGCCAGTTTGTAGTATCCCGTGACTTATTCACGATATTGCTAATTAATGCACGTTCCTCAATCAATAAGATATCTGAACTAAGGACATTATTATTTATCGCCAAGCCTACTGTAGCTCTGATTACTGAATCATAGTGCTCACACTCTGTACTTGATGTGCATATAGGCATAGATGATTACACTGTACACCGTGCAAATAGAGACTGCGAGCGTGATGGAGGATGTCTCATATATATACATAACTCTTTCGTAGCCAGTAAGGTGAAAGATGAAATACTGAACGAGGTACCTGATTCACTCTGGGTCGTCTTACAAGGGGATGAGTACAAGCTTCTCATAGGCTGTGTTTATCGAGCACCAAGCTCAACCAAAGAAACTGATGTGTTATTAGCTAAATCGTTTGCACACGCCTCCTCGTTTAGTACTGATAACAAAATAATTGCAGGGGGCTTCAATCTTCCAGAAGTCAATTGGTTAAGTAGTTCCGGCCCCCAACGCTTCGACGAATTACTTGCCACGATCGATTGTTATGGATGGCAGCAACACGTCCAGACACCTACTCGTGGTGACAACATGTTGGACCTTGTGTTTTGTCATGACACAATCCCAGTCTCCACCTATGTTGGTAACAGATTTTCCAGTAGTGACCATAGAATGGTACTCTGCTCTCTGCCTTTCTCACCACTAAATACAGGAAACAAACAGGATTCAGGGAGCATGATATTTCGTAGTTACAAACATACAGACTGGGTATTAGTCCAAGAACTC
Source organism: Trichobilharzia szidati (assembly GCA_944472155.2). NCBI lineage: Eukaryota > Metazoa > Platyhelminthes > Trematoda > Strigeidida > Schistosomatidae > Trichobilharzia > Trichobilharzia szidati. The sequence goes on along the minus strand of OX235272.1, from coordinate 118,572,682 downwards.
ATTCGACTCTGTGACTGGGATGAATATTTCACCACTGACTCCCTGGAGGCTGTAGTGTCCCTATTTTACAGGAATGTTATCCTTTGTCTAGATACTGTTGCTCCTAAGAAGGTAGTGAAATTAAGTAGACACCAAGCTGAATACATTCCGAGGGCATACCGCAATAAGTTAAGGAAGTTGATCAAGCAGTACTATTCCACTAAAGATATATCACTCGGTTTTCAGAAGACACTGGATATAACCTTAGACACACTCAAGGTACGGTGGCTATAGAACAATGTAAAACAGCCACCAGGCAAAAATTTTTCATGATTAGGTATGCCCAAATATGGAACAAACTACCTGAGGAAATGCGACTAGCAAGCTCACTAGTGTCCTTTGAAAAAGCTCTTAATGACACACTAAGTGGGTTTGTAAGTGATACCAGTGCTAATTCCCATGTAAGAGCTTCAGAAATTATAGGCCCATTTAATGTATGAACTTAGAGACTACACCTGTTGTTTCTTTTGCCTTTATCTATAATTTCAGACAAACAAGCAGCAGTCATGAAAATAACACTCATACAAATAAGAGTCGATCGAATTATGTCTACCTGATACAAAGCCTGAACCATAATCAACATATGAATGAAGTATGAGAAAACAAGGTCGAGACTTACCACAACATCACATGGAAGGATATAAGTTACTTGGACATTATTTATAATCCACCAACTGGTCTCCTTTCCAAAAGGAATGCGGCGATATTTTATCCATAGTTATGAGCAAATACATAAATCCACAGTTCCCGTTGTATACACTCAGTGGGGATTGCAGCCAACAAAGTAATGCATTTAAAGCATATGCACACTTCTCATAATCACGGCGACACCGCGGAATATATCAAAATCGCAGAGTAATCAAACCCAACACGCGATGTAATTAAGTAAATCCGAAAGGCAAACAAGTTGTATTCCGATTTTGAATATTCGTCCATATGTCGATCATGATGACAAATCCAAATCACAACCTATACAGCGTCAATAAATCTGGATATCTATGAAATGACGAAAATATGCTGATAGCTGCATCTCAGATACCAATGACTCATTCGATGGCAAAATTCTGCTCCTGCATGCCTCTTTCGACATTTTTGTATGGATTGGTTCGCAGTTACTCAGGTTCCAGACAGAAAAGAATAAAAATTCACAAGTTGCTGAATTATGATTACTTCTCTGCATGTTTAACTGGATACTAACTGCTGTAGTGAGCCGTTTGCAGTTTATATTGCTTAAAACATCGTTTACGGTAAACTGAGTAACGTTTTATAAGCCATTTTTATACTTTTGTGACTAGCCCACCATATCGACCGAATGTAACGCAACATTCAGTTGTTTCGCTCATGTTCAACAAATTCAAACAATAATAGTGCCTAGGATTATGCCATATAAACTGTTTTAACTTATGCAGAGTGTACTTACGGTCAATATTTCATTATCTTCCCTTGTATATATATTTTGTGTTAGTGGAAAATTTTAAACATGTTTACTCCATGTGTGCATTATTACCATATTGTTGATGCCTGTCAACTGGAGTCCCTCATGTGCATGAAGTGGGAATATATTATTGTAAGACGCATTTTATTGTTTTATGAGGGAATTGACTTCAAGCTTTATTTATTTTCCCGAGTGTATGTAATCCATCCAACGCATACTTGGGTTTTTTTTTGTTAATGCGAAGTCAATATCTCTATATTTCTTGGTGTGTTCCATTGAATCACCAGTTATCCGATTTTCCCCACAAACTAAAGATAAAATGACAGCAACCATGTTATTTAACCGTAAATCATGTAATTTAAATATTTGACTTAAATAATTCTTATCCATTCCTATAGAACTTGTTTTTCCTATATTTGTATGAACAAATATGTACCTTATTATATTATCATTACTAACTATATTTACTAATCGTATGTGTAATTTATCGAAGTGATGATGCCTGTAAACTGGTGTCCCTCATGTAAAAAATGAGAATATACTATTATTATTATTATTATTATTACTGCACTCAATTCATGGGTCTCTTGAATCTATCAAGCGCCAACGCTCTCAAAAGGACCTCGACGAAGAATTAAGGGCACTTGAAAGCACCTCCAAGGTTTATAACCTAACAACGCTTCTTAAAAAACGCATGCAGTCGACTAGGGACATCCCCTGTTTACTTCATGACAAAGTTACCTACAATGTGCCTGCCACCATCTGTGAAATATTCAGTGAGTGGTTTGCAAACTTCAGTTGAGAAACGCGCATTCCTGGTGAAACCGGCCCCCTTTCTAGTTTTTTCCTCGGAAGCATAGTGTTCACCAACCAATTAATAGAACAAGCAGTTAAAAGCCTGAAACCTTCCACTAGCACGGGACCAGATGGCCTTGCTTCTATAATTTTCAAAAACACTGGGTGTGATATACCCTTATTACTTCTTAAATTCTCCATAATATCTATGGACACTGACACTTACCCTAATGAGTGGAAAACTAGCTTCATAATTTCAAAATATAAATCCGGTGATAAGGCAAACGTCCACAGTTACAGGCCTATAAATATAACCCCAGTTGTCTCCCGAATCATGGAGAAAGTTGTCAAAGATCAATTGTCAGACTATCTACTTAGGGAAGATCTTGTTACAAGTTCTCAACACGGATTTCTCAGAAATAGGTCTTGCGTTACTTGCCACTTCGACTTTTTCAACTGCATCACTAGTAGTCGCGAAGCACGTAAGCTAGTTGTTGTTCTCTACTTCGATATATCTAGGGCATTTGACATGGTATCTTACGGTATTCTCTTTGAGAAGCCGTATTCATGTGGGATTCGCAATCCATTACCGAGCTGGTTAAAATCATTTCTAAGCAACAGGGTACAAATAACCAGAGTTGGATCTGTATTGTCTCATCCTCGGCAGATCTCAAGTGGGGTTGTTCAAGGTAGTGTCCTAGGTCCAATTTTATTTATAGTCTACATTAACAGCATTTGCAACTGCTTCACCTCAGGTAAACCATTCCTTTATGCTGACGACCTCAAAGTCGTTTTCTCCTGCTACGCTCATGAACTAAGCGATATGGTAAATAAAATACACCTTGAACTAAGTGGTCTCGCTGAATCTTGTCTAAAGTTTAACATTGACATATGTGGCTGGATTTGTATCAGCAACAGTAACCTTGATCTGAATCTTGAAGTAAATGGGCGAAAACTAGCCAAGCTCAACTCAGTCGTAGATCTCGGTATCAGATACTCTAGTAACTTAACGTTCTCTGAACAAACTGATTATGCCAGACGTAAAACACGAAGGCTCCTAGGATGCATAACTCGCAATTTCTTTTGTTGTGAAACTAGGGTTTTATTATACAAAGTATGTGTCCGACCTATTTTAGAATACTGCCCGTTTATTCTTAGCGGACTCAGACAAAATGACAAGTTTAAGTTAGAAGGAGTGCAACGGCAATTCACCCTAAGAACTCTTGGTTTGGAAAGTGGTCTTGAATACTGTGAACGTTGCGACAGACTAAGTTTAGAACCACTCCGGAAAAGACGTCTTAAGCTAAACCTAATTTTTTGCTACAAGCTAACTAATCTGCTCGTTCACTCCTCCAAGCCAGATCCTGAGACGGTACGTTCAACGTTTGCGTTACATTTTAGCTTGACTCGCTATATTCAGATTCAGATTTATTGGTTGAGGATAGAAGGCTTGGAGCCTATGTTAATCATTTTCTAGTAAATTTCTGTGGTTGTCCAAACCCTTCTTGAGCGAATCAGCTGAGGTTGCAGACACCACTTCTTCTGAGAGTCTGTTCCAAGAGTTTATGACTCGGTGTGAGAACCAGTACTCAACAGCAGTATGATTTCTTCTTGACTTTTGAACTCTCCTGCTATGTCCTCTAAGGTGTTCTGACCTGGTGGGAAGGAAAAGAGAAAATAGGTCAGGTTCGTAGTCATTATTTAAAATTTTAAACATTGTGATTAAATCTCCTCTCTGCTCACGGTATGACAAGGAGAAGAGATTTAAACTGTCTAGTCTTTCCTCGTATGATAAGTTAGTCATGCCATGAATCATACGTGTTGCTTTCCTTTGAACCCTTTCTAGAATAAGTGAGTCCCCTTTTAGACAAGGGCTGGAGGCTTGGCTGCAGTTTTCCAGTCTCGACCTCACCAGAGATATACATAAGGAGGTAAACATATCTCTGGTGATTCTAGTGAAGGCTCAACGAATTGCCCATAATGACCTGTAGCTACGTGCAGCCACCGCGCGACGGTGTGCTTCCGAGGAAAGAACTAGAAAGGGGGCCGGTTTCACCAGGAATGCGCGTTTCTCAACTGAAGTTTGCAAACCACTCACTGAATATTTCACAGATGGTGGCAGGCACATTGTAGGTAACTTTGTCATGAAGTAAACAGGGGATGTCCCTAGTCGACTGCATGCGTTTTTTAAGAAGCGTTGTTAGGTTATAAACCTTGGAGGTGCTTTCAAGTGCCCTTAATTCTTCGTCGAGGTCCTTTTGAGAGCGTTGGCGCTTGATAGATTCAAGAGACCCATGAATTGAGTGCAGTAGTGATATATCTTTAGTGGAATAGTACTGCTTGATCAACTTCCTTAACTTATTGCGGTATGCCCTCGGAATGTATTCAGCTTGGTGTCTACTTAATTTCACTACCTTCTTAGGAGCAACAGTATCTAGACAAAGGATAACATTCCTGTAAAATAGGGACACTACAGCCTCCAGGGAGTCAGTGGTGAAATATTCATCCCAGTCACAGAGTCGAATGAGTTCTTGGACTAATACCCAGTCTGTATGTTTGTAACTACGAAATATCATGCTCCCTGAATCCTGTTTGTTTCCTGTATTTAGTGGTGAGAAAGGCAGAGAGCAGAGTACCATTCTATGGTCACTACTGGAAAATCTGTTACCAACATAGGTGGAGACTGGGATTGTGTCATGACAAAACACAAGGTCCAACATGTTGTCACCACGAGTAGGTGTCTGGACGTGTTGCTGCCATCCATAACAATCGATAGTGGCAAGTAATTCGTCGAAGCGTTGGGGGCCGGAACTACTTAACCAATTGACTTCTGGAAGATTGAAGCCCCCTGCAATTATTTTGTTATCAGTACTAAACGAGGAGGCGTGTGCAAACGATTTAGCTAATAACACATCAGTTTCTTTGGTTGAGCTTGGTGCTCGATAAACACAGCCTATGAGAAGCTTGTACTTATCCCCTTGTAAGACGACCCAGAGTGAATCAGGTACCTCGTTCAGTATTTCATCTTTCACCTTACTGGCTACGAAAGAGTTATGTATATATATGAGACATCCTCCATCACGCTCGCAGTCTCTATTTGCACGGTGTACAGTGTAATCATCTATGCCTATATGCACATCAAGTACAGAGTGTGAGCACTATGATTCAGTAATCAGAGCTACAGTAGGCTTGGCGATAAATAATAATGTCCTTAGTTCAGATATCTTATTGATTGAGGAACGTGCATTAATTAGCAATATCGTGAATAAGTCACGGGATACTACAAACTGGCTTAAGATATCACCATAACCTAATTCTGTTTGTGCCTCAGCAACGCAAGAGTTTACGAATGATACGGGGGTCAGACTGGGTGTCTGTACATCGGAGTTAGAGTGCAATGAGGTGGTCCTAGGTGTCATGGGTCGTATCAGTGATTCGGAACACCTGGGAAATTTACCATATGTTCCTGGATATAAGGATAGTAGAGGTTGGGCCTGGGTTGACGGTTAAAAAGCATAGTATCAAAAGGTTTATCCATTCATGTGCTATTCGTCATATCGGTACACACAGAGGGAAGGCGCTTTGGTTGCAAGACTTTGGGGGTTTCGGGGCCTGACTTTCTATAATGTGGGGCATGCTGAAAACCTCCAGATATACTTGTGTTTCGAGAGGAGTTTTTCGTATCAGGTGAGGGTTTGTTGACACTCTTACTCCCAACAAGCTTATTCAATACAAAGTATTCTTCCCCATCATTCGTCTCAACCCGGTGAAATTTGTTCATCGTGGTGAGGTTACCACGTTTGGGTGAGAATTTCTCAGAACAACTTGCAGCACTTCTAGCTATTTTAACATCTTTCGGTGAGACGTTATTTACAGGGGTACTGGTATCTATATCAGCTCCTAGTTCCATCGGCAAGCGTGGTTGCTGTATAGTTTGCTGAAGGCTACTGTCAGCACTAGGTGTCTGTTGCTGTGCACGATCCTTTTTTGGTAAATCTAAGCTAGAGGAGGTGACCGGGTTATTACTACGCATTATTCTGCGCTGACAGTGTTTTATCCTGAGCTATGGTTATAGACTTATAACTGCTATTCAGTCTTAGGTGATCCTGACATTTAGTAAACTTACTAGCATCAAGGGAATTTCTGAATTTAAAAATGATGGGACAATTAGTCTGGTTAGACTTTTTATGAAGTCTTTTGCATTCACATGGAACACTAGCCATGCTGCAACAAATCAGGATTTTGTGTTTTACAGTCTTCAGAGGAAGAGAATCTGGGACGTTGTAAACTATAGCCTGGTGAGAAGAGGTTATACGCTTCATCACCTCCGCAACCAAGCAGTCAATCAGATTTTCAGAGAGGATGAAGGTCTCAAAGCCAGCCAGAATCGCAAAGTCGAGATACTTCGTCATCAACGTGAAACCACTTTGGAAATCTTCTGCTGTCACTAAGTCAGCATAAACATCAACATTCGGATTTTTTACACAAATGTGGAGCCAGTAAGTTCTTCTATACGAGTCAGAAACTTGCACTGCGTGTCATGAAAGCACTCCGACAGGTTGTGGACTTTTATCCACAGCTGCCTTCTCTGCCTCCATAGTGAAGACCGAACGGCCAGAAGAAATTAGCAACAAGAAACTCTGACTGGGAATGAACCAAGAGCCGATTGCTCAACAAATATGTGGAAGAGAATGGATATGGGCATACGTTGAGGAGACCGTCGAATGACACCGCCCTAGGCCGTCGAGAGGAACCCCAATGGGAAGTGACGAGCAGGTCTTCCAAGGATGACATGGAAGAGGTCTTGCGAGGAGGAGATGAGAGATTATGGGTAGTCTTGGGGCCAGCTGAAGGGGTCTCAGCAAATAGAAGAAAGTGGAGGCATGCTACTGAAGCTGTTCCACTCGGAACCCAAGGGAATAAGAATGATTATTCATTCATCACTCAAGGGCTGCATGTAAAGTGCTCATTTAGGTGTAAAGCACCGGTATAAACTGATCAACACCAGAGAACTCCGGAATTACGTGGTATACATTTCTGTGGACACTGGTGTGATCCTGGTACTTTCGAAGACATGCCCGGGAATTCAACTCAAAAAACGCAATTAACCTGACTGATCGTCATACCGTTGTCTTCCAGTTTCCGGAATACTGCCCGAATGTTATCTTCACTTGTATTTATAACCAGGCTAGCAATGAGTGGATCGTTTATGTACGCCTCAGTAAACTGCTGTTCAGTCAGTAAGTCATCCATAAATCTTTGGAGTGTTTGCGCAGCGTTCCGGAGACCAAGTTGCAACCTCCCAAATATGGTGGTAATGTCTTTTTCAGTTGTATCTTCCTCATCGACCAGAATATTGTGATAGGCGCGAACTAAGTCACTTTTATTAAATATTTTGACTGCTAATGATGTCATGAATGTACGGTATTGGGTATCTATCAGGTACGATTTGTCTTCTTAAATTAAGGGTCTTAATCAGTCTGATTTTTCAGGCACCAAGTATAACAGCGAAATCCACTGACTACTCGGGGGCTGAATATTACCCCAAATGAAGCCCATAATGAAATTTGGCTTTCGTTGTTTGTAGCTTTTCAGGAACCAATCTTCATATCTTAGCGAACAGTCGGGAGCCGCATGTCCTTATAGTATAAGAAGGTTTCCAGCCTGCCTTAGAAGTTTGGGGCTTGGCTGCCATCAGAGTTGGCATTTTCAGGAACTTTTTGGTTGACTGAACTAGATTCAGTGAATGGTGCTCACTCGATTTGCCACCCGTATACCAGGAGGTTTCTTTAATTGTTGAGTTTTTCTTTTGAGTAGCCACTAACAAGTAATATCTTTACAGGAGTTTTACGATGACGATTTATTTCGTATAAGTCAGCACCAGTTAACACCCATGGAAGCTATCGCTTAAACGTGGCGTTAAAGGTTAGAGTTTTCTGCCTGGATGTACAGGCAACCTGCAGCGTGGCGAAGGATATTTTCCATGTCGGCTATGCTTCCGCTCTTGATATGATACTGAATGCAGCCCCTGTATCAAACAAGAAGACTATTTCAGAATTTTTACCCCTGATGTCCAAACACACCTCAAATATCAACTACTGAGAAGGGGTTAATGGTTTTTCTGTTACTTATGGGGTAGTTTAGGTTAGATGCACGGTTTTGTGCGTTTTATTGAATGTGTGCCGAAATTCCAGTGATGTTAGCGGAATTGGCCAGCTGGCTGAGATTGTTTGGGTCTAATCTCTAGCAAAGAGCGTTCTGTGTTTGGCGATCAACCTCGTCTACCCTGTGTTAGCTGTGTTTGTGCCAGTCGTTACGTCATCGATGTAACGTTGGCCACTAGTTTACAAATTTTATGTCTTTGCTGGTACCGGTCGCTTCGTGTAGCAGATAGCACAAGAACTGTGGTGGGGACATACCTACCATGTTTTCCAACTGAAACAACCACTGTATACTCTGGTTTTCCGACATGAGAAGGCGATTCATCACATCGCACTTGAGCACTGTATATGGTTGCTCGTTTAAGGGTCTCGCGCCCACTTCTTAATCTCATTGGGTAACTAAGAAAACACGTCCTTATGCGTGGTGGTTTTGGATTTATTGCTATGCTGGTCAAAGTAGTGTTCTAGTTGAGCCAACCATAGATCAGGGCCATGTCAAAACCAGCTCACCAGTTTAGAAACTTCCTTTGCTATCAAAATAACTATTCAGATTCCCCACCGGCGACCCTTATTATTGCAGAGCTCTACTGTTGTGTGTGAACCTTTATTTTCGCAAGCACGGCAGAGGGCAAGTGGAGGAGGGATTTTTAGTCGGACAATCGGAATGGCATCCATCATTCAGTAGACAAGGAAAGACTTGCAAATCATAAATAAGACATAGTTCCTACCTGGCTGCTCGTTCTGTCATTGTTAGCTCCTCAATTATTTACTAAACTTGAGTAGCCATAGCATACTGAGTCGCGAAGGTCCTATAATGTGTCTTTAGTCGTCCTAGTCGATGTTTTCTCCCTAAGTTTCGTTGATTCTCTGTTGTTGAGGCGTAAGAATGACGTGACTCAAGCCCGTATCCAGTGTTAGCTCCAAAATGTATTTCCTCCGGAAATTAAGGACTGTGGAGCACTATGCCGACTTGGGCAAAGTTTTACAATAGAGTCCCAAGGAACGAACGCACAAGTGACCTTGATTCGACCAATCAGAAAAAGCGATGATTTTTGCACAAAATTTTACGTATTTTTACATAAATAAGCATGAGAAAAAATCAAACAGGGTACTTTTTTCTAATATGAGTTAAAAAATGTTCCAGTTATTAATAGGAGTTTCAGTTTCGAAATTAAACCAATTTCTATACATGTATTCATCCAAATGACTGAAAATGACTTCGTTTTGTGATCCGTTGATAGCTCGGATTCTATTTTTCAGTCTTCCCCAGAAACCTTTGATGGAATTATTATGAGTACCGGTGACAGGGTCGATGAAATCATTCGAATGGTTCACTGTATGATGTATATATACACTGGGATATATATATATCCCAATTGCGATAATTGGCTATATCCCGCTCATTCATCTGTGTGAATGGTGGTGCCTGGTAAAACGAGACGCTGAATAATAGGGAGGAGTGTATCAGCACTCCTATCTGGAATCAGCTCCATAAATCCTTTGCGAATCTAGGTGTCATAAATTCCTAAAACCCAAACGTTATTCGCTCTGGAACCCAGTAATTAGACAGAAACAGGATATTCATCAAAGCCAGTTTCAACTTTCCAAACAAAGGTCCTAGAAGACAATTAATTCAGTGTCATTTACCAGTACGCACAATTATTCGCGCTAGAATAATGGTGAGCTTCCTCAACCAATGACTAGCATGCGTTCAGGGTCATTGGAACATTCACAAGGACATTGGAACATTTACAATCCTGGGACTCTATTGTTGAACTTCGCCCCGACTTGGATTACTTTTCTTATCTGAGGAGCTGCTGGTCATGGTGGTTTAGTAAAAGCTTTCTTTCCTGCCTGTTGATTATGTATCCTGTGACCGTAAACTTAGTTATGCAGGGATACGAAGTGATAATGGACTACAATCCAGTAACATTCAGAAAGTATTCCTCAATTTTCTCGGAGACTACCATAGTATCTCCCCAACATCATGCTTTCACCACTACGGCGCATTAGCATGACTCACACAAAGGAGAGAGAAAGCCTAACGCTCATGCCTAATGAAGAATATTTTCAGGTACAAGGAATGCTGTATCGTTTTAAGGGCACACTAACTGGACATGTAGCAACCGCCACACTCTCATCTTTTCAAGAACTTACAGTGCACGGTATTTTTTTCATTGAATTCAGGAAGCCCCAAAGATGAATCAGCCGTTGAACACTGGATATCCGAAGATCATCTAAGTTTACAAACTTTTCGTCTCCAATGAGTTAACGACAAACCAGGGCACGTGAATACTACTCGACTTTGGCCTCGTGCAGTAGAAATAAACAAGTAATTCATCTTCGATTAAATGTAAGGGCCTTCGATGATCCCATAGGTTTCCACGGAGTCTCGGAACTCCATCTTTCTGAAGTATTTCTAGTTTCATTCTCAGTGTCACGAAAATTGGTAACCAAGTACTTTGGAACCTGTTTCCATAAACCAGCTGTGGATTGGCAGTTATGCGAACGGAAGCACTGACGTTTTTGGTGGACCCTGTAGTAACTGGCTTTTCATTTGTTGACCACTAACTGACTTTGCGAATCATAGGCTTGTAAAATAAACCTCTGCATCACTTGATGAGTTTCTGATACTTTTTCTGTAATGTCTCGCTAATTTCTTTTGGATATTCCAAAATGAGAATTATATTGGAGTGACTAACTGTTTCTGTACCTGCAGTAGCAATAACCCCGGGTACGTTAATTTATTTGAGCATTTACATGGATGCAATCAAATATTTTTCAGGAAGTTATTTTGCTTATCAGTTTGAGAGGCCTGGATAGAGATGATATTACTGCTTTGTTCGCTGCATGTCTACTAACGTTTTGAACATCTTAGTCTCCATATGTCGAATTCATAGTCGCCAGACTCTGTGTCAGGTGTTGCTTTTTAAACAAACCACTAAAAAGTTTGTTCGCTCTAGAGATACGTATTGCGTTCAGTCATGATCTGTTAAATCTTCCATTAACATAGGCCTTAACCACCTATGGAAAGCCCCATTCAGGAGGATGGGTTGGATTTAAGCGATATGTCAGTTGATCTAATTGGCGTGAATAAGTGGCAAGTTATTTCCAATACTAGCATAAGCCGAATGGATTAAACATGACTCAAAAAACACGATATTGACATTGCATTGGTTTTCTTACTTCCTGATGTGTGTTTAACATGCGACACACTTCGATTACATCGTAAACTCGGTATCTTGATGAAAATTCAGCCGGATACAATCAATCTTTGAATCTTTCTATCACTGCCATTTTGGTTATGGAAGAGCAGATGCTTCATCACAACAGGCCGCTCAATATTGGTTCCTACATTAATTACGTGGAATTTACTTTCTGTTTTCCCACCGAACTGTCGCCAAAAATATTATGAACCATATCGTTAGCTACTGTTTATCGTATCAAGATGGAAAGTTGTTCATTGTCTGCCATACCATCATGCAAGGTGCCACTCGTAATTTGGAGTTGGGTATCATTCGAAATCGTTTTGTTAGCAACGAAAAATTTAGTTAGGTGGATCATAAATTCCAATCTGTACTTGAAGCAGTAAGTTATTACAATGCATATTCTGAAACATCGAAGATGATGCAGAAAATAGGAAAATTTGAACAAACTGAAGGTCTAAAGAGGAAAAAGGGCTGGCGAAAAACGAAGCCAGGTCTGAAATGACCAGAAGCCTACCAAAAATGAGTCTGGTAGATGTGATTTATACGGTGAATGAAAGGGTGCGATCAGATGTTATTTAAGCGTAAGCATCTAAGCATCTTCAGTTTAATTCAAGCTCTGCAAATGAATGTCGGTGATTTTTGACTCAGTATAAGTTTTCTGTCTGGTATTACTGAGATTATTAGGTAACCGCACCTTGGCAGCAACAAACAAGATAAAGCAGACAGTGTGGAAAGGCAAGGCGTTACCAAGTATTTACTGGGCGTAAAACAAACCTTTTTCAGTATGAGTCTGATGTCAGTGGATGAATTATCCGTAGAGACATTTAGTTACGTTTAAGTAAGGTCAGAATATTGGAAGTATTTCTTCACAAATTCTTGATCTTGTAGTTTCACAGCAATTAGACCCAAAGAAATGAAGGAGCCCTGGCACATACAGTTCGGAAACCTAGAACTGTTAGCTTTTTGTATCCTTCATATGTAAATAACACTAAACATTGTAGTTAGCATTGGACGTGAGTAGAGGCGGTCTCTTAAATGTAATATTTATTGTCCAACAAAGGCGGCCTTTCGGATTTTTCGGAGAGAATATGGATTGTAGCCTTTATATGCTGTTTTAATTGTAATTATTACTGATATTTTTTGGGGCTTTGAGAACCGCTTGTTCAAAAATACTCTCAATCAATAAATTACGTCAGCTACGCTAGCTGTAACCGGGCTGTAATGTCTTTTGGTACTGATCCTCGTCTTGGCTATTCTGGAATGTGTGAAGACCCGTCTGTTTGTCGTGACTATCTGCGAAATGTTTGTAAACGTGGCAAAAAGTGCAAATATAAGCATCCATCCCCTGAAGAATGCGAGAGGCTTCGGTAGGTATTTTAAAAGTTACTGTTCAATAGCATAATAATGCCTTTCACAGCTTTCAAACTTTAATCGTATTTCATATTAGTCTGTTTCCATAAAAACAAAATTGAGTATTTAAAGCTTGGTATAATTTTTGTAAAGGGATCTATTCTTTTCTGCTTTGATAAGTATGTAGTGGTCAGTTGAATGGCGTAACCGTCATAACTGCCGTCTCTGTTAAGTGAGTCTTATGCGAAATAGCTGAAAATCTCGGGCATACGGAAGGTCCCATAGAAAAACAGACTGTATTCCCTATTCAATAAGGCAAAAACGGAAATCAACCTCCTTCCATCGGCTTCCAGTTGCGAAAAAATGTTATAATGAAAGCCAGTATGCAAGAAATATGTTTAGCCAAGTTAGTCATTTAGCTCTCAATTCCCCGATTCATTGCTCACATAGCAGGCTTTAATCTGATGACAATATCCAGTTGCCCAAATTGAAGTGGGTGAAGCGGAACTAGAAACCTAGACACACTTATTAAAAGCTGTACCAGTTAGCTTCGTTTCTAGTTTTAGCGGTAGAATACAGTTGCAGATCTAAAATCAGTTTAGTTCCAACTTGCAACCAGGAGACCTGAGTTTTCACGACTAGCGTAGTTAGTTGAATGCAATTGTAGAGTGGATTAAACTGGGTGATGATGATTATTCTTGTTCAATCTGTTCATTTCGAAGAAAGGAAAACGATGACTTAGTTCAAGTGTGTAAAGTGTTTAGTGAGCGCAAAGGTAGCGTACATTGATCAAAGGTACTAAGAGTGAATTGAGTTCATTATGAAGTAATTAGTATGCGAGATGAATGAAGTGGTGTCATTAAGAGAGATAATACTTTTGATAATTAAGAACAGTTTGGTAGCATCAGTGTGTGTGCAGAAATCCACAAGGATGTAAAATTTTTCGGAATGAAGGGTACGTATTTGACTGTTAGCAAAATTGCAGGAAATAGGAAGGAGGACATGGGTGTAAGAACAGTACTCAGTCTAGGGCAACGTTGATAAATTCTAGTTCTGATTTTTGGAATATTGGACCGCAGTGTGGTCGATCCTATTGTCTTTATGTATGTATAGACCACGGGATTGTCTTCGGTATGTCACACTAAAGTTTTTTCTAGAGCCTAAATTATGCCTTTTGTCTGAAGTATGCTAAGGCAAAGGTTTTTATAACCTTGCTTTCACGAACCTGTCTAATCGTACGTCCTATGTAACATGGTCCACAGAGGTAGTAAATCAGTATATGCTTGAGGATAAGCTTAGATGGAATTCATTTATTTTGGAAGTTGCGTCTGCCTTAATAAACTGTCAACTGACAAATTGTCAGCACGGATGCAAATGGCTCGTTTGGTACTTGCTAACTTACGTTATCTGTGGCGTAGACGTGGTAACCGTCTATTAATCAAAGGAATTGTTTGCTCTATCCTTCTTTATGTTTGAGACATGATGGTTTAAAGTGGAGACTAGCTGTCTTTAACCACAGGTATCTGCGTCTTATTACCCGTGTTAAGTGGTATGATATGGTAGGTAGTATTGACGTGTGGTGTTAGGTAACGAGGGAAAGTCGATAAGTTTGTGAAGTTGCTTTGACTGAGTGCACCGAGCAACTGTAACAATAGGGGTTTGTAACGTCATAGAGTCACCCGACTGATTTACAGATTACACTTTGACATGGTAACCAGGTATGCATGTCACTGTTACCTAGTGAGCTCCTTCAGTTGCAATCAATGTTCCTCCAGGTCTTATCACACGAGAAAGGTTTAGTGCAAGCTGGTTAGACTAATACCAGTTACCATCGGTGTATGCTGCTTACCCTATGTAAATCCTTAGCGGCCAGTAGTTTTCAAAAGAAAAGAAATTGCACAGAAAGCATCTTCAAGTATGCTATGTATTATCAGTCCTAAGGTGTTGTCCCATATACTTTCAAACCTTCGGTACTTCGAAGGTTTTTACCTTTGATAACTGTTTCGCAGTCGTAAATTAAGGTAGTACACACCGTTACTCAGAAAATTTTATTTATAATTATCCGTAAGATAATCTACTAATAACGAACATGCAATATTTTGAAATGATTATGATTGGCATTTGCCATTTAAAAGTGCTTCATTTTCTAGAACAGTATTGCAATGTAACACTAGCTTAGAAGGTCTTGTTAGTTAATTATTGATTGTGTTTATTGGGTCACAGTTTGATCTCACTATAAATTGTGCTATTCTACAGGTCATATATATATATATATATATATATATATATATATTGATTTGCTTGTTACAATCTTTTGATTGGTTGGTGAATAATTATCACTGAGGTTTTTTTTCATTTTACAGTCGTTTCGACAAGACGTTTTGTCATGACTTTCAAAATTCAACTTGTCGCCGTTTGAATTGCAAATTTTTGCATTACACAAAGGAAGAAGAGGAGGTGTTCCGGCGTACTGGTTATCTACCCAATGATGCACAGTGGTCTCATCGCTCAGCCTCAAATAGTTATGATGAAAAAACACCAATCTGCAAGGTATATGTTTGAGAAAACAAAACTGTTGTATATCCCTTGATTTCCAAACTGATTTAACTTTTGAATATGATGTTTAACTGTGTTTCTAGCAGGTATATGGAAGGCAAAAAGGTGTATGTGTTTATCTTGAATAAGCGAAATCAATTTCGAGTGCACCGTGATGGGGAGTCACTTAGCATGGCGGCCACATTACACACTTGACTGATAGAATTCGGTCTGCACTAAACAAAGGACTAGACGCATGATACCAGTTAGTGTCCAGTCGAAACACCAATTTGTGCTCAGAGAGACTTATCTTGTGCCTAAATTTATGAAAAGCTGATTCGAAATGAGACACCCTCCACTCCTTATCGTCATATTTGTTACCACCAAAGCAATCTGGCCATATATATGTATACATATATAACATTAAGGAGTTACCCCTACTAAGTTGTCTAGTTCCTAGTGGTATCTCATTTCTGCGATTCAAGTTTGTTGTGTGGTGGTCATCAGACTAAGCGACAAGCCATCGTTGTACAGTATTAATTGATGTTGGATAGTTTGGTGCATGTGACAGGACAGCTGCAACTAAGTTCCATTCTTATTGACGCCTATCAGCAGGGCGTATCTGCAACATTGAGTGGACTGATTTCCCTTCAGAAAAATAGACTTTTTTGAAATTACATTCTATCACAGTTCCCAAGCTCCATGCTTACATTAAAAGTAGCTTGTTGTCACTTATTACTACAATTCGTATAACTCAGTGGGAATGGATAAATACACTGGGTTGATAAATAGCTGTAAGAATTGGGTGAGACTCAGGCCTAGAGCTTCCTACCAGTCGCCTTCAACCATAAGAAATCTATATGTAAACTATTATGATGCTATGATTAGACCTTCCTGATTCATGTGTGTTTCGGACGGACATTTGTGCTCTGTAGAGTCGCCGAGGAGGTCTGTGATTCTTCTTCATATGATGTTATTGACATTGAATAGGGTACAATTTATCTTTTTTGTTCTGTTTAACTTAAAATATTGTGAATATAATCGAAAAATGACTTTGCAGATACATTTGATATTTAGCTGTATTCGCTGTCATCAGTGTATTAACAGCAGTGCATTTTCATGATGAGTTTCAAATCAAGTTTTGTATCCTCTTTCTGTCATTCTTTTGTTGCGTATTACTTATTATTCCACTATCACCTTTATACATCGTGATCATTAATCAATATATAAATCAGAACGTGATGATTTTTATCATTAAAAGCAAACTTTTTGTACTTTCCGAAGTTTATTCCATTTGCGGTGTAGCGGTTCAGTGATTAACTGTAAATAATGGACAGGCTGTCCGACACAGCATTGTCCTCTCTACATGTGCTTTGTTTTATTGCCCGAATTGTCCGTAAATGTCATTGTTTTTGTTTTTGTTGTAGTGTTCCAGTGTTTTATTACTGTACTAGATGTGGATTATAGTAGGCTGAAACACTGTCTTACCTGTGATTTTATTTATATAAGTCCACTATGTTAGTTGATTGTATTTCTGAAGTGGTTCGAACTGATTCTGCTTTCTGAGTGCGAAATACTTGACCAACGTTTAAATTACCTCTATCAGGTACGTTAGTACTATAAAAGCGTTGGTGTGAATAATGGCCAACCAACCAATCACATCAATCAATAGTATGTGTCGTATTACTTTCTTAATCCCTGTCGTTAGTTTCATCAAGTAACATTTATTCCGTTGATCAGTTACGATGAAGTTATAAGGAGTGTATTCATTGCAAAAGAAAAGAGGCTTCCCGTCTTCTGTCAAACTTGTCGATATGCTGATTTCTTTAGAATTATGTATACAATTAATCCCTGAGTGTTTTTGTTGGTTTAACCATTTTTTTCTTCTTGTCCTCATAATCTGTCCATATAGGATTTCGCCAATGGAGCCTGTAATCGAGGAGCTAATTGTAAATATCGCCATGTCACCACACAACAGACACAAGAAGTAGTAAATCCTACTCTCTATAATCAGTCAAATTTACAAGAAGCTAGCTACGTCAGTGAAAACACACCAGCTGCACATATTGATCCTTCTCTGTTCAGCAATTCAACTCATTTCAGCCAACCGTCTCTGATAAATAATGCAGTCATTGTATCGCCTACAAATTCAGTCTTAAATCCTGTAAGCAATGCATATATTCCTGGTGTTTCTTCACATTCACTTATGGGTCTTATTAGTAATACGTCTACAGGACAACCTACTCTGTATGCTCATTCATCGCTGGTCTCAATTACCAGTGCTCCTCATATTAGTCCTTGTTCTTCTGTCATCACAGTTGCTGCTAGTCCCACACAACATCCGAATGTAATTCATCCTCAGACAGCATTGTCTGCGCCTCATGCAACCTATCACATTGTTCCACACGATACTACTTCACATCACCATCTACTTGCAACAAGTTCAAGTCATTCACAAGCTCCTACACTATTAACCATTCCTCTATCTCAGTTTACTTGTAATGTGAGCAATAATAGTTTAATCCAATCTCAGGCGGCTATAGCTTGTTCTACACAACATCATGCTGTTGTAACTGGTGTGTTACCAGCCCATCCGTCAATATCATCTGCATCTGCAACCTATTATCCATCTTATGGTGTATTTCATATTAATCAACCCCCTGTAGAGAATTGTGATCAACAACAGGTTACAGCGGTTGCGATGGAAAAACAAATTCACGAAACTAGACCTTCAAGATGTCCAACATCAACAGCAACAGAAACAACTAGAATGACACCAGTTTCTGCTACAACGACGAAGACGGCGACAACCTCAGTTACATCGGTGTCTTCGTCAACAACAGCTGTATTGGCTGCAGCAGCAGCTGCTGGTTATATTGCACAACATTTACCTGTTATTGGTTCCAACAGTCTATCTAGTGGAAGTAATGTATCTCAAGAGCATACTAATTATATGAATAGTAAAACTGGTAATCCATCGAAAGGTGTAAGTGTACATGAATCAGCTATAGCAGCTGCAGCAAATCTACCAACAGTGTCGGCTGCCGCTGCAGCCGCCGTAGCAGCAGCTGCTGCATTCGCTTGTTCCACTTCGATGTCACAAAATTCGAAGGTGAGTTTTAAACTAAGTGTCTGTATGGAATTATGGAATTTTCTCATTCTTCTTCCACCTGAAGTTTTGTTTACACTTAGTGTATATCTTTGTTGTGAAGTTCGGCCGTGAGTGAATGGAGTACTGACAAAGTATGTTACACTAAACTAAGACAATCTCTTCGATCTCATACAGAGCCTATGGAGAGCTGTTATCTGATGTGATGATGACAACCAGTGGTTTCCACCCACTGTCCGCACTTTTGTCTAATTTCATCATAGGATGTACTAACTGAATTGATTCTGACTGACTTTAGCGAATTAGAGATTGATTTGTTACCAGGAGACAATCTTCTTGTGACTAGGAATGTGTAAATGACATTGTCTTCCTAGATGAAAACACTGATAAAGTGCAGAGTCCTCCTGAAAACTTTGAGCTGAAATCTTCGAATATTTGGTGTGTGATTCCCTCTTGTCAAATGTCTACGCGCTCACCTTGTAACCAGAAGCTCCTGGGTTCGAACCGCGGTGGGTGCGCATTGCTGAAGGGCCCCAAACTAGGACGAAACAGCTGTCCAGTACCCCCTATTGGCTTTCCAGTGGTTCTCTAACTGATATCATCTCATGATGAAATCCTTCATCCAATCATGTGGTATTTGTCAAATTACATCATCTTGGGCATAGACGTGATATCCGGCTATATTGATCAAATCGCACGAGTACTGCAGCTGTTCGCACCGCCCTCCTTTATTGATATGAGACAAGGCCATTGAAAGAGAAAGATATAAAAAGACTGGCTGTCTTTGACCAAAGCTGCTAGTGTTCTGTCTCCTGAGCTGAGTGTTATGTTATGGTAAGCAGTATTGACGTTGGATGTAGAGTGTTGGGTGGTAAGCGAGGGTAAGTAGTTGATCGATGTGGTTGTGAAAGTGAATCTCCACACACATAACTATTCTTTCTACTTCCCATTTCTGTTTAGTATAGTCTTTTCTTGAATACGTTTTTCTCTCTTTTGTCTTTCTTTATGTGCTACACGGTGTGCAACAACTTGAACTGTTGCACTTCTGTGTTGAAACTCAGTCAAATCTCATTATATATATACATATATATATATGTATGTATGGTGTTTTAGAGTAGTCGCTTTTGCCTAGACCAACGACCTGCTGCTCTAGTTCTGTCCTCATCCTGAGACGGACTTGTAACTAACACTACCATAATTAGTAGTAGTATGATGGCATGTTGCATTTTTTAACTATCTTTGAAATAACTCACTTGATAAGTTTTATCAGGTGATGTTTTGTGATAAAATACGTGAATCTTAGAGAGTTGAGAAGAAGAATGAGGCGTATACTGCTGTGCTGATCTCAAGGCTGAAACAGTTACATATAAAAGACAGTGTTCAGCGAAGAAAATTTTCTTTATCAACGAAATCATCTTCAGAGGCTGTACTGCACAGTCGTATTTATACTTACCAAAGTATATATATATAGTGGTCTATTATTGAGTAATAGAGAGTGATATAATTGATATAATTACTCGGAAGTGGCTTTAGAAGTGAAAGTTAAAAGTTGTAAATTACTTGGTACTCAACGACACAAAGATAGAAATTTGATAGGGTTAAAATTGCTTTTGAGTTAGAATAAAGGTGCTAGTTGAATGTCCAGTTAGCAAGTGTGAAGAGAGTGTGAAAATGTACAAAAGGAACATATGAAAATGATAATAGTGAATTAATTATTAAATAAAAAGCAAACTAAAAGTAAAATAAAGAATGAAAAGAAGAAAAAATCCAATTTTTTTTTACAGGGAAAAGGTTAAGCCGAAGGTAGAATGAGACTGGACAAACTTTTTCTGTATACAGAGTTTAGGGTTGTATTGACGAGTTGCCAGCGCCTCCGCCATACACAAAAGCCGAAACCTGACGCCCTTTGTACCATTTGGCCTCACCTTGCTGATGATCTTGAAAGACAACTCTGGTAAAGCTACGTGGCCTGAGTTAACCAAATGCTCGAGAATTGAGCTAGTAATTGTCTTGCATTGTCCCTTTGCTAACCATGCCGGATAATGTTCAGAGATGCGTTTGGAAAGTGTGCGCTTTTTGTGTGCGGCCAATATAACTAGCTCCACACGAGCAGGTGAATTTATAAAGACACATTGAAGTGGCCCATCCAAAGTGGCAGTTTATCCTTCACACATCCATTGATCATTTGTCGGCTGTAGAAATTGATACGTAGCTCAGCCATAAAGAAGGCTTTCCTCAGTGATCTGCATAAGTGATTCTTCAGGATCTCAGCTGCGGTATCACCTTTAAATTCAACAATCATAAATAGCAGTTTCTTTGACACCGTCTGGGTTCTTTCAGGCCTTTTCCTTAACTTCATGTTTTTCTGGATAAATCCTGGAGGATATCCATTCTCTATGAGAACTTGTCTGAGTCGTCCCAGTTCCCTCTTGATTGTATTACTGGAACATATCCTCCTCATTCTTGAGGATGAGAAGTGGATCAGGTTTCTCTTTCTTCTCAAAGGGACCCAACTATGGAAACTTGTGTACTGACCATTCCATGTTGGTTTCCTGTAGATCGATCTTTGAAGAGAACCATCAGATCTCCGTTTTTGGAAGAACATCCAGAAAATGGATATCCGAGTTCATCTCTGATTTCGACGTAAAATTGGATGGTATGATGGCAGCTGTTGAACTCTTTAGTTATCAATTCGATGCTGGTATTGTCGTCATATATGATGAAAGTATCATCCATGTATCTTTGGTACAAATGGAAACCATCACACTCACATAGACTAGAAACTGGAGGTAATCAAGAATGGGTTAGCCAAGAAACTCATTGATTAAGTTTTTTATAGTTTGGTTTGTAAGGGTTAGTTCTGTTTTTACGAGTTGATCACGGATTGATATCACTTAAAGAACCATTGAAAACCAGCCACAGGGAGCACTGCCAGACAGCTGTTCCATCCTAGTTTGGGAATCATCGCCAGTACGCACCTACTGGGATTCGAACCCAGGACCTTCCGGTTACAAGGCAAGCTAGCTCGTATACCACTCAATCACTGGGACCCGATTCAATGGCCAGCCCATGAATTCTAACTTTTACCAATTCTTGATTTAGCGCGACCCCAACCGGTGTCGTCGGTGGGACATCCATCTTCACACGTGACATCTGGATGGACCTCTCTGGTCATGACTTCTCACTAGAACTCCAGGAAAGTCCGTCCATCCTGTAGCAAGTCACTAGCGAGCATCAGATTAATTTTCTATAGTTTGGTTTGTAAGGGTTAGTTATGTTTTGAAAATTCAAATAGTGTCTTATTAATCTTTACTCATTTCCTCTTTATTACACAAGAAAGACCTTAATCTAAGCTGGTATTGTTATGTCCTAGTGCAGTGTTTTTATCGAACTGAGCAGAAGTTAAAATACAAAAGTCTAGAAGCTACCCTTGGTTTGGAGCTGTTGTTCATTTCTGTTTGCCTCCAAGTAACGATCGCCACAGAAGTCATGTTGTTGTTGTTGTTGTAATGTTGAAAAGCCATTTCTTTCATGAATTATTTTCCTCCACTATCTTCTTAATAAGTATCCTATTTCCTCTTTGAACTTCTTTTCTAATACAGAGTAGACTTCGTTTACTTTGCATGCTTTTCCATCTTTCAGTTTTTTTATTTTATTTGATTTTTTTTCGAATTGTAGTATCATTCTATGCTTCCAAGTAATCAAACAAAGTTCAATGATTTGGATATGGAGTCTAGTTCATCAATTCCTTCGCCTCGTATTATTACCAGCAATAATAATAATAATCATAATAATAATAATAACAGTAATAGTAATAACAACAATAATAATCATTTCAACGGGAATTCTAATCACACCAATAGTAGTAACAACAACATGACCTTGATGAGTAATACAGAGTCATGTTCTTGTCAAAACTCACCACACAAACTAGACATTCATAGTATTCATAATAATAATAATAATAACAATAATAGTAATAATAATGATTATAACACAAATATGAACACAATGACTGCATGTTTTCAAAATCATCCACACTGTTCTTCAGGCAGAGAATCATTTTATTCGCACGATAATAATCCCAATAATGGCGGTAATAATAATAATAATAACAATAACAATAATAATAGTAGTAGTACCACTGGTAACTCTATTAAATCAATGTCTTCAATAGATTGTATATCTAATTCTATGCCTTCCTCATCGGAATACTTGAATCCAGCTGATGAAGAGCAAGCGAAAACAGCAGCTGCTGTCGCTGCCGCAGCATGTATTGGTAAGCGGATGATGATGTTGATGATGATGAATGTGGCGATATTTGTTGTTTATTGATTGACTAATAGTAACCAATCGATAAGTGTTCTTTTTTGTGTACTATATTAGTGAGCTACATTGTGCGTTTGGGTTTTATATAGTGAGATGACTCTTGATTACCCAATCATAATCCGATTAAGTGGGGCCAACGGCACTCAGCATCAAAAATGAGACCCGGATGTTCAACTCCAATGTGAAGCCACTGCTACTGTACGGATCAGAGACTTGCACTGCGCGTCATAAAGAGCATCTCAAACAAACTAAAGACCTTCATTAACAGTTGTCTTCGCTCAATACTCAAGATCAGATATCCGGCCAGAAAAGATTAGCAACAGGGATCTCTGGGAGCGAGCCAACTCAGCAGGAACCGATTGTGAAACAAATAGGCAGGAAGAAATGGAGATGGATTGGCTGGTCATACTCTGACGAAACCATCAAGTGACATCACTAGACAAGCCATCGCTCGAGTGGAACCCGAAAGGGAAGTGGCGAGTTGGTCTTCAGTGCAAGGGTGACTTGGAGGAGGTCATGTGAAGAGGAGATGAAAACGTGTGGGCAGACTTGGAACCAGGTGAAGACTCTAGCAGAGAACCGAACGCAATGGAGACGCACGGCTGAAGCCCTATGTTCCTCTAGGAATTAAAGGAAACAATAATAATAATATAGATCCATTGAAGAGAAAAATACCCAAGACAATGGCTTATTGTTAAATGATGGTTGGACTAATATTGAGAGAGAGATTGAGACCAAAGTGACCTGGACTGTTGTACGTTGTTCTGGTTTTCTGTTTGCAATTTTGAACTCTACCGTTCTCTTATCTGTTATCTGTAGAGAGACTACCCACACTCACCCTCACCGTTATTAATGGAAAAATTAGTGCCTGTAGAGGGGTGTGACAGTACCATATCAGTAGTTCTGAGGACCGATGTCGTTTGTTTACACAAAGTGAAAGTCATCTTTTAATGCGTGTCTATGTCCTTGCAAATAACTGGAGATTAGTTATTGAACTATTTGGTTCCATTGATAAATTTCGATAGAGATAAAGAAAGACCAGATTTGCAGGATAAAATGTGATGTCATCAGTCTATTTCACAGGTTCTCATCAGCTAACTTCACATCACTACCTGAAATTACAATGGTTATCAATAATAACATTTCATACTTCAATGTTTGAAAGGTAATAGAGAAAACATAAGATGAACACATCCGGAATATAAGTATTACAATACTTTTTAGATCAATTTACCTTGCCCTATAAGCTATAAGCAGGGGTTAGTAAGGACACTGCACGACAGGGCCAGGAAGTTATGTTCTCCCAACAAGGTAGACGAATAATTAATTGTTGAAAGATGCCTTAAGGAAAACGGGTATCCAAAAGGATTTATCCTGAAGTACCACAAAGGAAGAGATGAGAAAGCGAAGTATCCAACAGTTGTAAAGAAGAAAGTGTTCATTTACCTCACATATAGTGGAGAAACAGTATCGGAAAAGATTGAAAAGAGGATGAAAGGAGCAATAAAGAGATGGCTCTCTGCAGCTAATCTGGTGATACTGTACTACACTAAATGCTATAGAAGCCAGTCGAAACTGGATAAGTAACCTGCTGATATTACCTCCAATTCCTTTACCTCACTAAGCCAGTAATAGAACTAGTAGAGAGGGAAGGTTGGTCATGAGGCTAGAAACCCCATCCTGTAAAATTCAACACTGCTACAGAAACTTCAGGCCTCTAGCTTGAAGCCCATATGTTCCACCGGGAATGTGAAGGAAGGGCATTTATAAATTTACGTGCACCTGCGGCAGCAAGTACATTGGAAGGACAGAAAGAAGGGCGTCTATGCGGTTTTCAGAGCATATTCCGAGAAACGTATGCTTAAAAAGTAAGCTCAACTGAGCTGAGCTCACTAGTGTGTATGACTAATCAGTGTAATGAAAGTAATGCGGTTAGCGAGGGAGTGAGAGAAACTGACTACACTCTCTCTTTCTATGTGCATAAGTTTGTTCTGAAACGTTTGATTACAATTGCTTCACCAAATCGTAGTGGAATCGCTGTCCTTTTTTATGTTTAATATTTTGAAGGGTTTGGAAATCTCTACAAAATGACTCGTATCCACAGGGTGGGTGTTTGGTAATTGCACTTTGTAAATATCTGCGTCCTATTAAGCATAAATTTCTCGGAATATGCTCTGGAAACCGGTTAGAAGTCCTGCCTTCTTTCTGTCCTTCCAATGTACTTGCTGCCGCAGGTGAGATTTATCTCATGGTCAGAGTGTAGCCTACATTAGATTAGTTTTGTTGGTCGCCGGATAGTCCTGTCTATTTGGCACTACTCAACACATCCAAAATGAAATTTCTATATTCGGTCTGAGTGTTGCTTGGCTAAGAATTCGCATGTCAAACTGTGACAGTAAGTCAATCATGCAACTTTCACAAATGCTGTCTTGCTTTGCTCGAAGTTGCACATTAGCAGTGGTGGTTGGTTTTACTTTTATTAGGCTAAGTTGCTTTGGGTTGTCGATAATGGACTTTATGCTTTCTTTTTTCTGGAGTGTCCTTCTTTCCCTCTTATTCAGCGTTTTTCGGCTTGAATTCCCCTGTTGCATGAGCTGGATGATGTGTTTTCGAGTAGAAACTTTGGTGAATCGAATATGTGTTAGGGAAGAGCATCCCAATCACAGGTCTAAATCATGCCTGCCTTATAGCAGTGTGTATCAATCTTAAAACCCCGTCTACATTGTAAATAACTACTTAATGTGGTATAAGTGACTACTTCCTTTCTTCCCGTAGATCATGTACCTCATCAATTATACCATTCATTATTTCGATGTAGTGAAAATGCATCAAAATCTCAATCATTCAAGGCTAATTAATGAGTTGGCTATACCATTCTGAAATATACCCTTTGAATTTGAAGGAATCTGGTATCATGCTTAAAAATGATAAACTTCAGTATACCATTTTTCATTTGAGCGCCACATATAAATTCACTCTGCACTGAATATAGAGAAGACGGATGTGATGACGGTGTTCAATCAACACCACCATCACCACCAACAACAACAAACATCAGTCACCATCAGTAGGAGAAATCTACAGGGAGTCACCTCTTTCATCACTTACCTAGACGGCGTCGTTTCAGTTACATGTGACACAGATGAGGTTGTCGAAGTTAACCAGGATCGTAAAAGGAGGACACACCTTAATTACTCTGGAATAAGTGTGGAAATCTACTGTACTCAGTATAAGGAGAAAAAAAGAGTCCGAATCTTCAACACTTGTGTCAAGTCAGCCAGTGTTTCCATATGGTTCAGAGGCCTGGCGAACATGCCACAGGAAGCATTTCCAACAGACTGCTGTGGACTTTTATCAACAGTTTCCTTCACTAACCCACCCGATGGTGAAGATCGGATGACGAGAAAGGATAAGCCAACGTCAAGGGAATTTGCTAAGCAATTTGGTAGGTAGGTAGGTTCGTCGAATTTCTGAACATCACCCTGCATGGTGGTTAAGTAAAGGACAAACAAAATCTATTCACACAGCGCTATTCTATCTCACTCACCTTGTGGATACAGAACACAAGATTGACGTTAATCATGCTTTCAGGGTCATTTACCGCATACCTACGAATCTCAATTTTGCCTTAAGAGTTCGACTACTAAATATTGCTGACGCTGGCTGCTGGGATCCATATTACGAAGCCTAATTTGTGCATCCGAAAGAAGTTAGTTCAGACATTGTCCTTACCCGCTTGGCTATCTAGGTTTGAATGAACCCTTAATTTCTGTGGAATTTTCCTATTTTTAGTTGATATTCTATTTACTATTATATCTTTATTATTATTATTTATTATTATAATTTATGCATCTTTAATGAACTATAATTCCATTGATCTTACTTTGCAAATCGATATTATTCAAAAAAGCATCAATATTGTTATTGACTACTATTCTAGAATATTCTGTGTATATTAACATGCGTATATAATTGTAGAGCCGGAAGAGGGAATTATCTATCGAAAAGGATATTCTTTGCTGAATTATTTTGTGTTTCACAAAATATAAAGAAGGAAATGGAAGTTGGATTGGACACACAGTGAATGGACCGTTAAGTAACATCACGCTCCAGACACCCACCCACCCCCGGATGGAAAACGATTAGTTGGCTATAGGTCTGAGGGTAGCGTGAAGAGGAGATCATTTGACCAGGGGTAACAACTTATCAACAGTCTTCTGAAACCAGCTAGAGACGACTTCAGAAAAATGTGTGGAATGCCAGTGTGCTTTTGTGGTCCACTTTTGTCCCACTCGGAACCCAATGGGAATAATAATAGTAATAATAATATAATGATCTTTTCCTTTATACTTTACATCTAAATTCTCTTTGAATTAGGCATAATCGGTTCCATTGCGTGATTCCCCAATTGAAGGTTTGTCACCAATTTCTGTCTTGTTTCAAATAATCTTTTCTTTATAAATATATATATATATATCCAAGGTATTTGTAAACACTTCTGTATTGTATTCAATTTTCACGCGTATTGTAGGCGCTATTTTCTCTCAACCAATGGCTGCTGCAGCAGCAGTTGCAGCTAGTGGTGCAGCAGGTGTTGGCAACTCAGCTCCATCATCAGTTGCTGCAATGCTTGGAAATTTAATTGGTTGTAATGAGAAAGATATTATGCATGCTGTTCAATCGTCATCGACGTTATCATCGGCGTCGGCGTCATCAGCAGCGGCCTCATCTTCGTATGCCGGAGCATCGTTACTATCCAACTCATCTAGACATAATAATAACTGTTCTGTTAGCAATAAATGTGATTCTGATGCTACTACAGTTATCAACCGTTGCCCACAGCAACAGCAACAACAACAACAGATTTCTAAAGTTGATGAGAAAAGTTCAAACGATGATCATCAAAACGAACATGGCGGTAGTGGTGGTGGTGGTGTAGGCGTTAGTAATAATAGTAACAGTAATAATAGTAATTCGATGGATCAAAATAATCTTCAGTCGAATACTGTCAACATTTCTTCATCGTCATCAGATCGTTGTAAGTGTACAAATACCTTATTGGATAATAATAATCCACATTCTCTTCAAGATACAATTACCTCAGATTCAAGCAATTGGTCCAGGTAATGTTTCTCTCTTGGTTATGATGAAAATGTTAATGGATTTTATTTTATTTGAGTTGTGGATGTGATTTTTTGTTGTTGTTGTTGTTGTTGAAATTTCATGCCTTGAATTCAGAGTGCAACACAGGAGACTCCAAACTTGAGGTTTGAAGTTTTAATAGCAGTGGTGTTGTTTTTTTTCTGTTTTTTAACGGAACGGAGTTGCTAACTCCACGCCTGTAACGACAGAAGACAAGAGTCAGGTCAGACAGATCGTTTATTCAGAAAATCAACAGATATTTATAGATTTTTACGTACATCATTGTCAGCGGAGAAGCGACGTTTTCTGATTGGTTGTTTTCTCGCTGAAGGTTATTCTGTCATCGCTCTGTGGTTGTTTCTTAGAAAGTCAGGCCATATATCTGCGAATCGTATTTGCACATGTTAAATCTGCTGTGATTTGTTGTTGACTTCCTCAAGGTTATTGTTTTTTCTCATGACTCTGATTCCGGACGTAACACTGACGCAAATTGTTGCTTACAATTTTGGCTTGTTCTCTGCCAGCTCTCACCACACGCCCAAACCTTCCTTTTCTGAGCTCGCTACTGGAAAGTTGAGATGTAGGAGTGCGTTGGTTGGGGGGTAAAGAAACAAAACAAAAAATAATTACTTATTCATCACTAAGAGAGACGGAGAAAGGTAAAGAGTATCAGTGTAAAACTCAGCTTTACAATCTACTTACATTTTACAAGTACATCTGATTGATTCACAGACCCAACGTGTCACTAAAAGCATTCTCAACAGGCTATGACAGACTTTCCTCTCTCCCACCCGACTGATAGATAGCTGCTACCTTGACGTGGTGATTGCGCTTGCATATCGCAATGACCCAACAAGCTACACTGGCTGGAACTATTGTTCCTGTAGGTCCTACCACGCTAGGAAGGTTGTTACGAGAGAGTTTAGACTAAAAGCAGTTATCGGCATAGTGTAGGAATTTTGTTTTTACACTATGCTGGGGGTCTGTGAGCGAAGTCGTAGTGCTGAAGAACAGGGATGTAACAGCAGTGAGCTGTTCCCCTCAGATGACCAGCATACCAGCTATGCTGTCTCAACACTGTGGAGAGAGGGGGTTAGAAAAGGTTAGCTTGACTAATACGGTATCTAAAGTTCCAGGCTGAAATAATAATGCGTAGACTAAGTGGTGCTCGGGAGAAACAAACACGAGAGAACCAGGCAGGGGGTGTGTTGATCATCTCTTCACCCTTCGACAGATTCTGGAATATAGGCATCCTTACCGGTGTCCAACAATCGTCATATTTCTTGACCTAAAGGCGGTGTTTGATTCTGTCAACCAAGAGGTACTATGGCGACGTTTGACTGTAAGAGAAATGTCAAGAAAATACATTGCATTGATCGAGGCACTCTACTGGAAGTCATGCAGCCAGCCAGGTGAGAGCTTACGGCGAGTTGTCATCTGAAGTGATGACAACCAGCGGTGTTCATCAGAGATGCCAACTCACTAACCCCATTTCTATTCAATTTCATCATACATGTACTAATGGAATTAACCTTAACTGTGCAGACTTCATCGACTCAGGGATTGACTTGTTACCGGGGAAAAATCTCGGTGACTTACAATATAATGATAATAATAATAATTTGCTTTATTCCAGAAACAGTACTAGTGGTACAGTGTGGAATTTTCAGCACATGTCTACAATATTGGCATCTAATTTTACCGACATTTAAAATAAGTAATGAACAAACAAACAAAAAATAAATCTGAAGACACCAAAAGCAAAAAAACAGGATAAATACAAAATAATTATAAATGCGAAAATGTACCAAAGTCTACCATGGTCTAATGCAGTGTTTGTGGTGGTGGTGTGAGTAATCCTGAATAATACAAAAATTTTTAAGGTGGTGACTATGGCGTTCACAACCAATGATTGTCAGTTTAATATTGCTTAAAAGTATAGAAAATAAGAAAATACAACCACAAAACAAATCGTTACATGATGGTTAATGACAGGACAATTTTGTAATACTCATAGTGCTAATAGAGTCGGAACCAGTGGATACACGATAGAAGGATTATAGTAAAGTACAAAAAAGGAAGCCAATGTTAATATTTTGGGTAGCTAAGGATGTTTGAATAAGGAGTTCACTAAAGAATACAAAATAAGAGAGAAATAAAAGAGCCTAAAATTATGTTGTTAATAACAAAGCAAGTCATAAGTTTAACGCTTAACATTGTCTCTATCACTTAGAACACGGGTCAAGTATGGTATCGTTGAGTTCCTGTACTTGGTTGTACGAGCATAGATTGTTTTATACTGATTTCTGGTTTTACTTGATGAGATACAAGGAGAGAGTTGGGAATTGAGGGGGTGTTGGGGGTCGGAGAGTATGGTTTTTGACCATTTTTCGCGTGTATTCAGATGCCTATCAACTAAAGTAGTGACGAGCTGACTGAGATTTACACCACTAGTCCTACTGACTACCTTCAACATCCTTCTCAGGATGGTATAGTCCTTTTTCAGTAGCCGAGTAAAGACTAGCTGGGAGGGGGTTAGAAAAGGTTAGCTTGATTAATATGGTATCTAAAGTTCTCAACTTTCCAGTAGCGAGCTCAGAAAAGGAAGGTTTGGGCGTGTGGTGAGAGCTGGCAGAGAACAAGCCAAAATTGTAAGCAACAGTTTGCGTCAGTGTTACGTCCGGAATCAGAGTCATGAGAAAAAACAATAACCTTGAGGAAGTCAACAACAAATCACAGCAGATTTAACATGTGCAAATACGATTCGCAGATATATGGCCTGACTTTCTAAGAAACAACCACAGAGCGATGACAGAATAACATTCAGCGAGAAAACAACCAATCAGAAAACGTCGCTTCTCCGCTGACAATGATGTACGTAAAAATCTATAAATATCTGTTGATTTTCTGAATAAACGATCTGTCTGACCTGACTCTTGTCTTCTGTCGTTACAGGCGTGGAGTTAGCAACTCCGTTCCGTTAAAAAACAGAAAAAAAACAACACCACTGCTATTAAAACTTCAAACCTCAAGTTTGGAGTCTCCTGTGTTGCACTCTGAATTCAAGGCATGAAATTTCAACAACAACAACAACAACAAAAATCACATCCACAACTCAAATAAAATAAAATCCATTAACATTTTCATCATAACCAAGAGAGAAACATTACCTGGACCAATTGCTTGAATCTGAGGTAATTGTATCTTGAAGAGAATGTGGATTATTATTATCCAATAAGGTATTTGTACACTTACAACGATCTGATGACGATGAAGAAATGTTGACAGTATTCGACTGAAGATTATTTCGATCCGTCGAATTACTATTATTACTGTTACTATTATTACTAACGCCTACACCACCACTACCGCCATGTTCGTTTTGATGATCATCTTTGGAACTTTTCTCATCAACTTTAGAAACCTGTTGTTGTTGTTGCTGTTGCTGTGGGCAACGGTTGATAACTGTAGTAGCATCAGAATCACATTTATTGCTAACAGAACAGTTATTATGTCTAGATGAGTTGGATAATAACGATGCTCCGGCATACGAAGATGAGGCCGCTGCTGATGACGCCGACGCCGATGATAACGTCGATGACGATTGAACAGCATGCATAATATCTTTTTCATTACAACCAATTAAATTTCCAAGCATTGCAGCAACTGATGATGGAGCTGAGTTGCCAACACCTGCCGCACCACTAGCTGCAACTGCTGCTGCAGCAGCCATTGGTTGAGAGAAAATAGCGCCTACAATACGCGTGAAAATTGAATACAATACAGAAGTGTTTACAAATACCTTGAATATATATATATATTTATAAACAATAGATTATTTGAAACAAGACAGAAATTGGTGACTATCCTTCAATTGGGGAATCACGCAATGGAACCGATTATGCCTAATTCAAAGAGAATTTAGATGTAAAGTATAAAGGAAAAGATCATTATATTATTATTACTATTATTATTCCCATTGGGTTCCGAGTGGGACAAAAGTGGACCACAAAAGCACACTGGCATTCCACACATTTTTCTGAAGTCGTCTCTAGCTGGTTTCAGAAGACTGTTGATAAGTTGTTACCCCTGGTCAAATGATCTCCTCTTCACGCTACCCTCAGACCCATAGCCAACTCATCGTATTCCATCCGGGGGATGGGGTCTGGAGCGTGATGTTACTTAACGGTCCATTCAGTGTGTGTCCAATCCAACTTCCATTTCCTTCTTTATATTTATAAAACACAAAATAATTGAGCGAAGAATATCCTTTTCGATAGATAATTCCCTCTTCCGGCTCTACAATTATATATGCATGTTTATATACACAGAATATTCTAGAATAGTAGTCAATAACAATATTGATGCTTTTTTGAATAATATCGATTTGCAAAGTAAGATCAATGGAATTACAGTTCATTAAAGATGCATAAATTATAATAATAATAATAATAATAATAATAATAATAAAGATATAATAGTAAATAGAATATCAACTAAAATTAGGAAAATTCCACAGAAATTAAGGGTTCATTCAAACCTAGATGGCCAAGCGGTAAGGATAATGTCTGAACTAACTTCTTTTAGATACATAAATTAGGCTTGTTAATATGGATCCCAACGGCCAGCCTCAGGAATATTTAGTAGTCAAACTCTTAAGGCAAAATTGAGATTTGTTGGTATGTGGTAAATGACCCTGAAAGCATGATTAATGTCAATCTTGTGTTCTGTATCCACAAGGTGAGTGAGATAGAATAGCGCTATGTGAATAGATTTTCTTTGTCCTTTACTTAACCACCATGCAGGGTGATGTTCGGAAATTCGACGAATAGTTAGTTGGTTGCCTAGTGAATTCCCTTGACGCTTGCCTATCCTTTCTAGTCATCCGATCTTCACCATCATGTGGTTTAGTGAATGAAACTGTTGATAAAAGTCTACAGCAGTCTGTTGGAAATGCTTCCTGTGGCACGTTTGCCAGGCCTCTGAATTTTATGAAAGCACTGGCTGACTTGGCATAAGCGTTGGGTACAGTAGATTTCCACACTTATTCCAGAGTCCTCCTTTTACGAACCTGGTTAACTTCGACAACCTCATCTGTGTCACAGGTAACTGAAACGACGCTGCCTAGGTGACTGATGAAAGAGCTGACTCTCTGTAGATTTCTCCTACTGATGGTGACTGATATCTGTTGTTGTTGGTGGTGGTGGTGTTGATTGGACACAGCCATCACATTCGTCTTCTCTGCATTCAGTGAAGCCTAAATGAAAAATGGAATACTGAAGTTTATCATTTTAAGCATGACACCAGAATCCTTCAAATTCAAAGGGTATATTTCAGAATGGTTTAGCCAACTCATTAATTAACCTTGAATGATTGAGATTTTGATGCATTTTCACTACATCGAAATACTGAATGGTATAATTGATGAGGTACATGATCTACGGGAAGTAAGGAAGGAAGGAAGTAGTCACTTACACCACATTAAGTAGTCATTTACAATGTAGACGGGGTTTTTAAGATTTATACACATTGCTGTAAGGCAGGCATGATTTAGACCTGTGATTGGGATAGTCTTCCCTAACACATATTCGATTCACCAAAAAGTTACTTCTCGAAACCACATCATCCAGCTCACACAACAGGGGAATTCGATGCGAAAAACGCTGGATGAAAAGGGAAAGAAGGACACTCCAGAAAAAAGAAAGCATAAAGTCCATTATCGACAACCTACAGCAACTTAGCCTAATAAAAGTAAAACCAACCACCACTGGTAATGTGCAACTTCGAGTAAAGCAAGACACATTCGTGAAAGCTGCATGATTGACTTACTGTCACAGTTTGACATGCGAATTCTTAGCCAAGCAACACTCAGACCGAATATATAGAAATTTCATTTTGGATGAGTTGAGTAGTGCCAAATAGACAGGACTATCCGGCGACCAACAAAACTAATCTAATGCAGGCTACACTCTGACCACGAGGTAAATCTCACCTGCGGCAGCAAGTACATTAGAAGGACAGAAAGAAGGCAGGACTTTTATCCGGTTTTCAGAGCATATTCCAAGAAACTTATGCTTAAAAGGAAGCAGATATTCACAAAGTGCAATTACCAGACACTCACCCTGTGGATACGCGTCATTTTGTCAAGATTTCCAAATCCTTCAAAATTTTAAACATACCAAGGACAACTATTCTATTACGATTTACTGCTGAAGCAATTGCAATCAAACGTCTCAGACCAAACTTATGCACACAGACAGACAGAGTGTAGTCAGTCTCTCTTACCCCCTTGGTAACCGTATTACTTTCATTACACTGATTAGTCATACACACTAGTGAGCTCAACTCAGCTCAGCTTCCTTTTTAAGCACACGTTTCTCGGAATATGCTCTGAAAACTGGATAGACACCCTTCTTTCTGTCCTTCCAATGTACTTGCTGCCGCAGGTGCACGTAAATTTATAAATGCCCTTCCTTCACATTCCCGGTGGAACATATGGCTTCAAGCTAGAGGCCTGAAGTTTCTGTAGCAGTGTTAAATTTTACACGATGGGGTTTCTAGCCTCATGACCAACCTTCCCTCTCTACTAGTTCTATTACTGGCTTAGTGAGGTAAAGGAATTGGAGGTAATATCAGCAGGTTACTTATCCAGTTTCGACTGGCTTCTATAGCATTTAGTGTAGTACAGTGTCACCAGATTAGCTGCAGGGAAGCATCTCTTTATTGCTCCTTTCATCCTCTTTTCAATCTTTTGCGATACTGTTTCTCCATTGTATGTGAGGTAAATGAACACTTTCTTCTTTACAACTGTTGGATACTTCGCTTTCTCATCTCTTTCTTTGTGGTACTTCAGGATAAATCCTTTTGGATACCCGTTTTCCTTAAGGCATCTTTCAACAATTAATTATTCGTCTACCTTGTTGGGAGAACATAACTTCCTGGCCCTGTCGTGCAGTGTCCTTACTAATCCCTGCTTATAGCTTATAGGGCAAGGTAAATTGATCTAAAAAGTATTGTAATACTTATATTCCGGATGCGTTCATCTTATAATGTTTTCTCTATTACCTTTCAAACATTGAAGTTGTGAAATGTTATTATTGATAACCATTGTAATTTCAGGTAGCCGTTTGCAGTTAGCTGATGAGAACCTGTGAAATAGACTGATGACATCACGTTTTATCCTGCAAATCTGGTCTTTCTTTCTCTCTATCGAAATTTATCAATGGACCCAAATAGTTCAATAACTAATCTCCAGTTATTTGCAAGGACATAAGCACGTATTAAAAGATGACTTTCACTTTGTGTAAATAAGCGACATCGGTCCTCAGAACTACTGATATGGTACTGTCACACCCCTCTACAGGCACTAATTTTCCAATTAATAACGGTGAGGGTAAGGGTGAGTGTGGATAGTCTGCCTACAGATAAACAGATAAGAGAACGGTAGAGTTCAAAAAATCGCCAACAGAAAACCAGAACAGCGTACAACAGTCCACGTCACTTTGGTCTCAATCTCTCTAAATATTAGTCCGACCATCATTTAACAATAAGCCATTGTCTTGGGTATCTTTTTCTTCAATGGATCTATATTATTATTGTTTCCTTTAATTCTTGGAGGAAAATAGGGCTTCAGCCGTGCGTCTCCATTGCGTTCGGTTCTCTGCTAGAGTCTTCACCTGGTTCCAAGTCTGCCCACACGTTTTCATCTCCTCTTCACATGACCTCCTCCAAGTCAACCTTGCACTGACGACCAACTCGCCGCTTCCCTTTCGTGTTCCACTCGAACAATGGCTTGTCTAGTGATGTCACTCACTTGATGGTTTCCTCAGAGTATGACCAGCCAATCCATCTCCATTTCTTCCTGCCTATTTGTTTCACAATCGGTTCCTGGTTGATTCGCTCATTGCCAGAGAGCTCTGTTGCTGATCTTTTCTGGCCATCTGATCTTGAGTATTGAGCGAAGACAACTGTTAATGAAGGTCTGTAGTTTGTTTGAGATGCTCTTTATGACTCGCAGTGCAAGTCTCTGATCCGTATAGTAGCAGTGGCTTCACATTGGAGTTGAACATCCGGATCTTATTTTTGATGCTAAGTGCTGTTGACCCCACTTAATCGGGTTATGCTTGGGCAACCAAGAGTCATCACTATAAAGAAACCCAAGCGCACAATGTAGCTCACTAATATAGTACACAAAAAAGAACACTTATCGATTGGTTACTATTAGTCAATCAATAAACAACAAATATCGTCACATTCAGCATCATCATCATCATCCGCTTACCAATACATGCTGCGGCAGCGACAGCAGCTGCTGTTTTCGCTTGCTCTTCATCAGCTGGATTCAAGTATTCCGATGAGGAAGGCATAGAATTAGATATACAATCTATTGAAGACATTGATTTAATAGAGTTACCAGTGGCACTACTACTACTATTATTATTGTTATTGTTATTATTATTATTACTACCGCCATTATTGGGATTATTATCGTGCGAATAAAATGATTCTCTGCCTGAAGAACAGTGTGGATGATTTTGAAAACATGCAGTCATTGTGTTCATATTTGTGTTATAATCATTATTATTACTATTATTATTATTA
Source organism: Trichobilharzia szidati (assembly GCA_944472155.2). Classification (NCBI taxonomy): domain Eukaryota; kingdom Metazoa; phylum Platyhelminthes; class Trematoda; order Strigeidida; family Schistosomatidae; genus Trichobilharzia; species Trichobilharzia szidati. The sequence goes on along the minus strand of OX235272.1, from coordinate 118,535,977 downwards.
TTATGAATACTATGAATGTCTAGTTTGTGTGGTGAGTTTTGACAAGAACATGACTCAGTATTACTCATCAAGGTCATGTTGTTGTTACTACTATTGGTGTGATTAGAATTCCCGTTGAAATGATTATTATTGTTGTTATTACTATTACTGTTATTATTATTATGATTATTATTATTGCTGGTAATAATACGAGGCGAAGGAATTGATGAACTAGACTCCATATCCAAATCATTGAACTTTGTTTGATTACTTGGAAGCATAGAATGATACTACAATCCAAAAAAAAATCGAATCGAATCAACAAAACTGAAAGATGGAAAAAAGCATTTAAAGTAAACGAAGTGTACTCTGTATTAGAAAAGAAGTTCAGAAGGAACTAGAATACTTATTAAGAAGATAGTGGAGAAAGATAATTCATAAAAGAATGCATAGTATATAATGTGGCAAAATGGCTCTTCAACATTATAACAACAACAACATGACTTCTGTGGCGATCGTTACTTGGAGGCAAACATAAATAAACAGCAGCTGGCAACAAAGGATAACGCTTCTAAACTTTTGTATTTTAACTTCTGCTGAGTTCGACAACACACTGTACTAGGACATAATACCAGCTTAGATTAAGGTCTTCCTTGTGTAATAAAGAGGAAATGAGTAAGGATTAATAAGACACTATTTAAATTTTCAAAACATAACTAACCCTTACAAACCAAACTATAGAAAATTAATCTGATGCTCGCTAGTGACTTGCTACAGGATGGACGGAGTTTCCTGGAGTTCTAGTGAGAAGTCGTGACCAGAGAGGTCCATGCAGATGTTATGTGTGAGGATGGATGTCCCACCGACGACACTGGTCGGGGTCGCGCTAAATCACGAATTGCTAGAAGTTAGAATTCATGGGCTGGCCATTGAATCGGTTCCCAGTGATTGAGTGGTATACGAGCATGCTGGCCTTGTAACCGGAAGGTCCTGGGTTCGAACCCTGGCAGTGGGTGGGTGCGTACTGCCGATGATTCCCAAACTAGACTGATGAAACAGCTGTCCAGTACTACCTGTGCTGGTTTTCAATGGTTCTCTAACTGATATCAATCCGTCATCAACTCGTAAAAACAAAATTAACCCTTACAAACCAAAATATACAAAAATTTAATCAATGAGTTTCTTGGCTAACCCATTCTTGATTACCTCCAGTTTCTAGTCTATGTGAGTGTGAAACAAAGGGGAAATACTTAAATTCACAGTTTCGTTCATCACCAATAATGTTAAGATTAGTAGGGCTAAAATTAACGATACATGTAATACAAGGAGATTCGGTTGAATTATTCAACTGGTCCGAATACACAGGGGATATGAAAACCAACTCCAGCACACATAGATGTTGCCTATTAAAGTCACGATGTACAATTGATTGGTCACCAAGACCTTACACGTTGGAAGACTAATGGGAGTCGAGTGGAATAAATACCATGACTTTTGATTACTAGTTGACTGTGAACAAAGTGGACATCTCTCTCTCTCATCTTCACATATCCACGAATACAAACCATCCATCAAAACTTAATGAAATGCACTCCTTCATATCAGTTGTGACGTGGAAATCTAAAGATATTAATATAACAAGAAAAATGTAAAGAATCTTAGACACAGGAAATATGAAGAAGAATACCAGAGAACTTCTAGCTAGGATCCTGACATTCAGATCAGTTTGTAACTGACAGACATATGCAGATTGAGACACAATTTATCAATCAATCAGTCAATCAATCACACGAACAAAACGGTCATGGATTGGAGCAACGAGACTATCTGTATCACAATTTAGGTGAATACAATGATCAGAAAATCTCCAGTGATAACCAATTAAAGTTATCAAGAAAAAAAAAAGTTATCTGATTCTCTGGGGGGTAATTAATTACAGCAGGTTCACTTCATTTTGTCGTTAGCGCTGAAGATGATGATGCCCAAAAATGCCCAATGAAAGCTTTGCACTTAAACCACCATCCAGCTTAGAGAATACAACAGGATAGCCATCCAGCTGAGCTATAAATCTTCTCCGCTACTTTAAAATCTTGCAAGCGGAAAACGCATCTAACGGCAGTGTCTTGACATGCGGAACCTGGAGGTTCAGACTTTTGCTACCGCTGAAGATCTCAGTGTTTTAAAACTTAAAGATGACTGAATAATATAAATGTAAACTCTAGCAAATAATAATGTTGTATTAAAAAAATAATAGTGTACACTTGAAATCAACTATGATCATATGTGGAAATGTAAAACTGGCATAAGATATTAACAAACACATTAAATTAGTCAAAAAGTAAAAACAATAAGTATATTCTGATAGAAATAGCAAACTTCAAGCTCATAAATTTCAGAAGTTATTTCTTTGAATGACCAATTTTTTTTAAATACGTTCTATTGTGGTGTACAGAAGCGCCAAAACATTTTAACCCTAGCATTAGGAAAATTCAAGTCAGATAACCTACATCTCCCCCCCACACACATACACACCTGGCTTAAACAATACTTAAACTGTGTTCCATATTCGTCCTGCCTGTTCACCGATGACAGTGGCTTAACCTGACCACTTCGGTTAGTAAAGATTAATTAACTCGTCAATTGATCTGCCTCTACTTCCCTCGAATTTATTTATATGGGTGCTTTATACTTGCAGACTGCTTCCTGGCAAGCCTGGAGAATAGTATCGATGGTTTCCATTTGTACCAAAGATACATGGATTATACTTCCATCCTATATGACGACAATACCAGCATCGAATTGATAACTAAAGAGTTCAACAGCTGCCATCATACCACCCAATTTTACGTCAAAATCAGAGATGAACTCGCATATCCACTTTTTGGATGTTCTTCCAAAAAGGGAGATCTGATGGTTCGCTTCAAAGATCGATCTACAGGAAACCAACATGGAATGGTCAGTACACAAATTTTCATAGTTGGGTCCCTTTGAGAAGAAAGAGAAACCTGATCCACTCCTTATCCTCAAGAATAAGGAGGATATGTTCCAGTGATACTATCGAGGGGGAACTGAGACGACTCAGACAAGTCCTCATAGAGAATGGATATCCTCCAGGATTTATCGAGAAAAACATGAAGTTAAGGGAAAGGCCTGAAAGAACCCAGACGGTGCCGAAGACACTGCTATTTTATGAGTGTTGAATTTAAAGGTGATACCGCAGCTGAGGTCCTAGAGAACCGCTTATGCAGATCACTGAGGAAAGCCGTCTTTATGGCTGAGCTACGTATCAATTTCTACAGCCGACAAATGATCAATGGATGTGTGAAGGATAGACTGCCACTTCAATGTGTCTTTATAAATTCACCTGCTCGTGTGGAGCTAGTTATATTGGCCGCACACCCGAAGCGCACACTTTCCAAACGCATCTCTGATCATTATCCGGCATGGTTAGCAAAGGGACAATGCAAGACAATTACTAGTTCAATTCTTGAGCATTTGCTGAACTCAGGACACGTAGCTCCACCGGAGTCGTCTTTTAAGATCATCGACAAAGTGAGACCAAATGGTACAAAGGGCGTCAGGTTTCGGCTTTTTTGTATGGCGGAGGCGCTGTCAACTCGTCAATACAACCCTGAACTCTGTAGTCAGAAAAAGTTTGTCCAGTCTCATTCTACCTTCGTCTTAACCTTTTCCCTGTAAAAAAATTTTGATTTTTTCTTCTTTTCAGTTTTTGTTTTACTTTCAATTTGCTTTTTATTTAAAAATTAATTCACTATTATCATTTTCATATGTTCCTTGTTGTACATTTTCACACTCTCTTCACACTTGCTAACTGGACACCCAACTAGCACCTTTATTATCATTCAATAGCAATTTTAACCTTATCAAATTTCTATCTTTGTGCCGTTGAGTACCACGTAATTTACAACTTTTAACTTTCACTTCTAAAGCCACTTCCGAGTAATTATATCAATTATGTCACTTTCTATTACTCAATAATAGACCACTATATACATATATATACTTTGGTAAGTATAAATACGACTGTACGGCAGCCTCTGAAGATGATTTCGTCGATAAAGAAAATTTTCTTCACTGAACACTGTCTTTTATATGTAACTGTTTCAGCCTTGACATCAGCAACAGCAGCAGCATACACCTCATTCTTCTTCTTAACTCTCTAAGATTCACGTATTTTAGCACAAAACATCACCTGATAAAATTTATCAAGTGAGTTATTTCAAAGATCATTAAAAAAATACAACATACCATCATACTACCAATAACGGTAGCATTAGATACAAGTCTGTCTCAGGATGAGGACAGAACTAGAGCAGCAGGTCATTGGTCTAGGCAAACGTGACTACTCTAAAACACTAATGAGATTTGACTAAGTTTCAACACAGAAGTGCAACAGTTCAAGTTGTTGTACACCGTGTAGCACATAAAGAAAGACAAAAGAGAGAAAAATGTATTCAAGAAAAGACTATACTAAACATAAATGTGAGGGAGAAATAATAGTGATGTGTGTGGAGATTCACTTTCACAACCACATCGATCGACTACTTACCCTCGCTTACCACCCGACACTCTACACCCAACGTCAATATTGCTCACCATATCATAACACTCAGCGCAGGAGACAGAACACAAGCAGCTTTGGTCAAAGACAGTCAGTCTTTTCATATCTTTCTCTTCCAATGGCCTTGTCTCATATCTACAAAGGAGGGCGGTGCAAACAGCTGCAGTACTCGTGCGATTTGATCAATATAGCCGGATATCACGTCTATGCCCGACAGGATGTAATTTGACAAATACCACATGATTGGATGAAGGATTTCATCATGGGATGATATCAGTCAGAGAACCACTGGAAAACCAACAGGGAGTACTGGACAGCTGTTTCGTCCTGGTTTGGGGCTCATCATCAGCACGCACCCACCGGAGTTCGAACCCAGGAGCTTCTGGTTACAAGGTGAGCTCGTAGACATTTGACAAGAGGGAATCACACACCAAATATTCGAAGATTTCAGCTCAAAGTTTTCAGGAGGACTCTGCACTTTATCAGTGTCTTCATCTAGGAGAACAATGTCATTTGCATATTCCTAGTCACAAAAAGATTGTCTCCTGGTAACTAGTCAATCTCTAATTCGCTAGAGTCAGTCAGGATCAATTCAGTTAGTACATCCTATGATGAAATTAGACAAAAGTGCGGACAGTGGGTGGAAACCACTGGTTGTCATCATCACATCAGATAACAGCTCTCCATAGGCTCTGTATGAGATCGAAGAGATTGCCTTAGTTTAGTGTAACATACTTTGTCAGTACTCCATTCACTCACGGCCGAACTTCACAACAAAGATATACACTAAGCGTAAACAAAACTTCAGGAGGAAGAAGAATGAGACAATTCCATAATTCCATACAGACACTTAGTTTAAAACTCACCTTCGAATTTTGTGACATCGAAGTGGAACAAGCGAATGCAGCAGCTGCTGCTACCGCGGCTGCAGCGGCAGCCGACACTGTTGGTAGATTTGCTGCAGCTGCTATAGCTGATTCATGTACACTTACACCTTTCGATGGATTACCAGTTTTACTATTCATATAATTAGTATGCTCTTGAGATATATTACTTCCACTAGATAGACTATTAGAACCAATAACAGGTAAATGTTGTGCAATATAACCAGCAGCTGCTGCTGCAGCTAATACAGCTGTTGTTGACGAAGACACCGATGTAACTGAGGTTGTCGCCGTCTTCGTCGTTGTAGCAGAAACTGGTGTCATTCTAGTGGTTTCTGTTGCTGTTGATGTTGGACATCTTGAAGGTCTAGTTTCATGAATTTGTTTTTGCATCTCAACCGCTGTAACCTGTTGTTGATCACAATTCTCTACAGGGGGTTGATTAATATGAAATACACCATAAGATGGATAATAGGTTGCAGATGCAGATGATATTGACGGATGGGCTGGTAACACACCAGTTACAACAGCATGATGTTGTGTAGAACAAGCTATAGCCGCCTGAGATTGGATTAAACTATTATTGCTCACATTACAAGTAAACTGAGATAGAGGAATGGTTAATAGTGTAGGAGCTTGTGAATGACTTGAACTTGTTGCAAGTAGATGGTGATGTGAAGTGGTATCGTGTGGAACAATGTGATACGTTGCATGAGGCGCAGACAATGCTGTCTGAGGATGAATTACATTCGGATGTTGTGTGGGACTAGCAGCAACTGTGATGACAGAAGAACAAGGACTAATATGAGGAGCACTGGTAATTGAGACAAGCGATGAATGAGCATACAGAGTAGGTTGTCCTGTAGACGTATTACTAATAAGACCCATAAGTGAATGTGAAGAAACACCAGGAATATATGCATTGCTTACAGGATTTAAGACTGAATTTGTAGGCGATACAATGACTGCATTATTTATAAGAGACGGTTGGCTGAAATGAGTTGAATTACTGAACAGAGAAGGATCAATATGTGCAGCTGGTGTGTTTTCACTGACATAGCTAGCTTCTTGTAAATTTGACTGATTATAGAGAGTAGGATTTACTACTTCCTGTGTCTGTTGTGTGGTGACATGGCGATATTTACAATTAGCTCCTCGATTACAGGCTCCATTGGCGAAATCCTATATGGACAGATTATGAGGACAAGGAAAGAAAATGGTTAAACCAACAAAAACACTCAGGGATTAATTGTATACATAACTCTAAAGAAATCAACATATCGACAAGTTAGATAGAAGACGAGAAGCCTCTTTTCTTTTTTACAATGAATTCATTCCTTATAACTTCATCGTAACTGTTCGAGGGAATAAATGTTATTTGATGAGGCTAACGATAGGGATTTTCTTATTCCTTCACGTTCCCAGTGGAACATAGGGCTTCAAGTTAGAGGCTTGAAGTTTCTTTAGCACTGTTTATTTTTACAGGATTAGGTTGCTAGCCTTATGCCTAACCTTTCCCCTTTACTAGCTTTATTTCTGGCTTAGCGAGGTAAAGGAGTGCGTCGGCCGGGGATCGAACCCCGGACCATGTGCATCGTCGGCGAGCATCCTAACCACTGTGCCACCGGCGCACCAACGATAGGGATTGAGAAAGTAATACAACACATACTATTGATTGATATGATTGGTTGGTTGGCCGTTATTCACACCAACACCTTTATAGTACTAACGTACCTGATGGTCAAGTATTTTGCACCCAGAAAGCCGAATCAGTTCCATACAATCAACTAACATAGTGGACTTATATAAATAATATCACAGGTAAGACAGTGTTTCAGGCTATTATAATCCACATCGAGTACAGTAATAAAACACTGGAACACTACAACAAAAACAATGACATTTACGGACAATTGGGGCAATAAAACAAAGCACATGTAGAGAGGACAAGGCTGTGTCGGACAGCCTGTCCGTTATTTACAGTTAATCATTGAATCGCTACACTGCGAATGTAATAAACTTCGGAAAGTACAAAAAGTTTGTTTTTCATGATAAAAATCATCACGTTCTGATTTATATATTGATTAATGATCACGATGTATAAAGGCGATAGTGGAATAATAAGTAATACGCAACAAAAGAATGACAGAAAGAGGATACAAAACCTGATTCGAAACTCATCATGAAAATGCACTGCTGTTAATACACTGATGATGGCGAGCGAATACAGCTAAGTATCAAATGTATCTGCAAAGCCATTTTGCGATTATATTCACAATATTTTAAGTTAAACAGAACAAAAAGGATCAATTGTACCCTATTCAATGTCAATAACATCATATGAAGGAGAATCATAGACCACCTCGGCGACTCTACAGAACACGAATGTCCGTCTAAAACACACATTGATCAGGAAGGTCTAATCATAGCATCATAACAGTTTGCATATAGATTTCTTATGGTTGAAGGCGACTGGTAGGAAGCTCTAGGCCTGAGTCTCACCCAATTCTTACAGCTATTTATCAACCCAGTGTATTTATTCATTCCCACTGAGTTATACGAATTGTAGTAATATGTGACAACAAGCTTGGAACAAGCATGGAACTTGGGCACTGTGATAGAATGTAATTTCATATAAGTTTATTTTTCTTAAGGGAAATCAGTCCACTCAATGCTGCAGATACGCCCTGCTGATAGGTGTCAATAAGAATGGAACTTAGTTGCAGCTGTCCTGTCACCCAAGCTTACAACAATTCTAAACTTATTCTAACCTATGCGTTGATAATGCCTTTTTATGGTAAATGAAAATTTTTTCTACCCACTATGTTCTTAAATAACGCTGGTCGTGCTTAAAAAGAGAGCTGGGTGCTGAATTAATGCGACAAAATCTGAAAAGGCTAGAATTAAGCTGAAAAAATTGCCACTATGTGCTGAATTAGGTCTTTTCGTTCTGAAGTAATGCTAATCAGTTATGAATATATGCTGAGAAGGCTAGAATTAAGCTGAAAAAATTGCCACTATGTGCTGAATTAGGTCTTTTCGTTTTGAAGTAATGCTAGTCAGAGCTTAATATTTCCTGTAATGGCTGGAACAACGCTGATAAGGAAACCCAGTATGTTCTGATCTACTCGTGAAAATGCCTAGAAAAAGAACACGTTGCTGAATTAGTTCTAGTCATGCTGAAAACCAGCACTGAGTTCTAGTCTGTGCCATTAAACAAACCATTTCAGAACAGATTCAGAATTTACTCACTTTAGGATGCAAGAATTATTTCAGAATTACTGAGATTTAATTCAGCATTATTGTAAGCTTGGGAACATGCACCAAACTATCCAACATCAATTAATAGTGTACAACGATGGCTTGTCGCTAGGTCTGATGACCACCATACAATAAACTTGTGAATTTCTCCAGAAAGAAATCCGAAACGATAATCCAAATTATAGATTTAACCACACACAGAGTGACGCGTAAAGTCCAACATACAGGATATTCTGAAATACGGTACTTTATTACATAAAAATAGATATATAATATACAAACCTCAAAATGTGAGGTGTCTGTGGCTAAATGCCGTCAAATGCACAACCACTGTGCAATCAATAAGTAAAAACAGCAATGCTGTGTCAAGGTCGATCCACGTGTCGGTTCAAACGGCCCGCGAATGCCAAGCAAAGAATAAACAAATATGAACAAACAACTTTCAATAGTAAAGCTTACACTATAGGGTAAGGTCAGCAAATAATGTTTAAGGAGAAGAAAAATAAGAACTATACATTAATAGAATGATAATAGAACAAGTGATTTAACTGCAGTTGTAAGCAAATGTCATTGTTATAAATTAACACATAAAAATCATACTACTTATTAATGGCAAGTAGTATAATGTTCAACAAAGGAAAGATTGAGAATGAACAGGTAGGAAAGGAATTAACAAAACTTGAATCGTAGAATTCAGATACCACTAGGAACTAGACAACTTAGTAGGGGCAACTCCTTAATGTTATATATGTATACATATATATGGCCAGATTGCTTTGGGGGTAGCAAATATGACGATAAGGAGTGGAGGGTGTCTCATTTCGAATCAGCTTTTCATAAATTTAGGCACAAGATATATATCTCTGAGGATACACTGGACAATAACTGGTGTCATGCGTCTAGTCCTTTGTTTAGTGCAGATTGAATTCTATCAGGCAAGTTTGTAATGTGGTTACTGTGCTAAGTGACTTCCCATCACGGTGCACTCAAAATCGTTCTTACATAACTGGAGACAATCGGCAGGAAGTTCAGTGGTAACGTCTCTGACTGCAGGATTGGCTGACCCGGGTTCGAATCTCAGAAGGGACATAAGTTCCCTCAAGATCGCTGACGAGTACCAACAATCACGAAACCTAGGTCCGAAACTTCCTGAAGATTGTATCCAACCATCTAATGACATACACTGGCGTGTTATTTCAGGTCAACAAAAAAGGCTCTTTAATAAAGTTCCATCAGTTAGGAGGGTATGTAGAGACGAACTGTAAAATAAGAAGGTAAGTCATATGTGAAATGCAGAAAGCCTTCGAGACTAGCTTCTTTTATAAATCCTTAGACCATGTTTTAATCCAACTGTACGGGAAGATAAAAATTCACTACATGACAAACATTATGTTAAGATTGATTTCGCTTATTCAAGATAAACATAAACCTTACTGCCTTCCATATACCTGCTAGAAACACAGTTAAACATCAAATTCAAAAGTTAAATCAGTCTGGAAATCAAGGGATATACAACAGTTTTGTTTTCTCAAACATATACCTTGCAGATTGGTGTTTTTTCATCATAACTATTTGAGGCTGAGCGATGAGACCACTGTGCATCATTGGGTAGATAACCAGTACGCCGGAACACCTCCTCTTCTTCCTTTGTGTAATGCAAAAATTTGCAATTCAAACGGCGACAAGTTGAATTTTGAAAGTCATGACAAAACGTCTTGTCGAAACGACTGTAAAAATGAAGAAAAACCCTCAGTGATAATTATTCACCAACCAATCAAAAGATTGTATCAAGCGAATCAATATATATATATATATGACCTGTAGAATAGCACAATTTATAGTGAGATCAAACTGTGACCCAATAAACACAATCAATAATTAACTAACAAGACCTTCTAAGCTAGTGTTACATTGCAATACTGTTCTAGAAAATGAAGCACTTTTAAATGGCAAATGCCAATCATAATCATTTCAAAATATTGCATGTTCGTTATTAGTAGATTATCTTACGGATAATTATAAATAAAATTTTCTGAGTAACAGTGTGTACTACCTTAATTTACGACTGCGAAACAGTTATCAAAGGTGAAAACCTTCGAAGTACCGAAGGTTTGAAAGTATATGGGACAACACCTTAGGACTGATAATACATAGCATACTTGAAGATGCTTTCTGTGCAATTTCTTTTCTTTTGAAAACTACTGGCCGCTAAGGATTAACATAGGGTAAGCAGCATACACCGATGGTAACTGGTATTAGTCTAACCAGCTTGCACTAAACCTTTCTCGTGTGATAAGACCTGGAGGAACATTGATTGCAACTGAAAGCGCTTACTGGGCAACAGTGATATGCATGCCCGGTTACCATGTCATAGGCAGGCGAGTAACTATGACGTTATAAACCCCTACTGTGCACTCAGTCAAAGCAACTTCACAAACTTATCGACTTTCCCTCGTTACCTAACACCACACGTCAATACTACCTACCATATCATACCACTTAACACGGGTAATAAAACGCAGATACCTGTGGTTAAAGACAGCTAGTCTCCACTTTAAACCATCATGTCTCAAACATAAAGAAGGATAGAGAAAACGATTCCTTCGATTAATAGACGGTTACCACGTCTACGCCACAGATAACGTAAGTTAGCAAGTACCAAACGAGCCGTTTGTATCCGTGCTGACAATTCGTCAGTTGACAGTTTATTAAGGCAGACGCAACTTCCAAAATAAATGAATTCCATCTAAGCTTATCCTCAAGCATATACTGATTTACTACCTCTGTGGACCATGTTACATAGGACGTACGATTAGACAGGTTCGTGAAAGCAAGGTTATAAAAAGCTTTGCCTTAGCATACTTCAGACAAAAGGCATAATTTAGGCTCTAGAAAAAACTTTAGTGTGACATACCGAAGACAATCCCATGGTCTATACATACATAAAGCTAAGGGGAAATAGGATCGACCACACTGCGGTCCAATATTCCGAAAATCAGAACTAGAATTTATCAACGTTGCCCTAGACTGAGTACTGTTCTTACACCCATGTCCTCCTTCCTATTTCCTGCAATTTTGCTAACAGTCAAATACGTGCCTTTCATTCCGCAAAATTTTACATCCTTGTGGATTTCTGCACACACACTGACGCTACCAAACTGTTCTTAATTATCAAAAGTATTATCTCTCTTAATGACACCACTTCATTCATCTCGCATACTAATTACTTCATAATGAACTCAATTCACTCTTAGTACCTTTGATTAATGTACGCTACCTTTGCGCTCACTAAACACTTTACACACTTGAACTAAGTCATCGTTTTCCTTTCTTCGAAATGAACAGATTGAACAAGAATAATCATCATCACCCAGTTTAAGCCACTCTACAGTTGCATTCAACTAACTACGCTAGTCGTGAAAACTCAGGTCTCCTAGCTGCAAGTTGGAACTAAACTGATTTTAGATCTGCAACTGTATTCTACCGCTAAAACTAGAAACGAAGCTAACTGGTACAGCTTTTAATAAGTGTGTCTAGGTTTCTAGTCCCGCTTCACCCACTTCAATTTAAGCAACTGGATATTGTCATCAGATTAAAGCCTGCTACATGAGCAATGAATCGGGGAATTGAGAGCTAAATGACTAACTTGACTAAATATATTTCTTGCATACTGGCTTTCATTATAACATCTTTTCGCAACTGGAAGCCGATGGAAGGAGGTTGATTTCCGTTTTTGCCTTATTGAATAGGGAATACAGTCTGTTTTTCTATGGGACCTTTCGTATGCCCGATATTTCCAGCTATTTCGCATAAGACTCACTTAACAGAGACGGCAGTTATTACGGTTACGCCATTCAACTGACCACTACATACTTATCAAAGCAGAAAAGAATAGGTCCCTTTATAGAAATTATACCAAGCTTTAAATACCCAATTTTGTTTTTATGGAAACAGGCTAATATGAAATACGATTAAAGTTTGAAAGCTGTAAAAGGCATTATTATGCTATTGGAAAGTAACTTTTAAAATACCTACCGAAGCCTCTCGCATTCTTCAGGTGATGGATGCTTATATTTGCACTTTTTGCCACGTTTACAAACATTTCGCAGATAGTCACGACAAACAGACGGGTCTTCACACATTCCAGAATAGCCAAGACGAGGATCAGTACCAAAAGACATTACAGCCCGGTTACAGCTAGCGTAGCTGACGTAATTTATTGGTTAAGAGTATTTGTGAACAAACGGTCCTCAAAGCCCCAAGAAATATGACTAATAATTACAATTAAAACAGCATATAAAGGCTACAATCCATATTCTGTCCGAAAAATCCGAAAAGCCGCCTTTGTTGGACAATAAATATTACATTTAAGAGACCGCCTCTACTCACGTCCAATGCTAACTACAATATTTAGTGTTATTTACATATGAAGGATACAAAAAGCTAACAGTTCTAGGTTTCCGAACTGTATGTGCCAGGGCTCCTTCATTTCTTAGGGTTTAATTGCTGTGAAACTACAAGACCAAGAATTTGTGAAGAAATACTTCCACTATTCTGACCTTACTTAAACGTGACTAAATGTCTCTACGGATAATTCATCCACTGACATCAGACTCATACTGAAAAGGTTTGTTTTACGCCCAGTAAATACTTGGTAACGCCTTGTCTTTCCACACTGTGTGCTTTACCTTGTTTGTTGCTGCCAAGGTGCGGTTACCTAATAATCTCAGTAATACCAGACAGAGAACATATACTGAGTCAAAAATCACCGACATTCATTTGCAGAGCTTGAATTAAACCGAAGATGCTTAGATGCTTACGCTTAAATAACATCTGATCGCACTCTTTCATTCACCGTATAAATCACATCTACCAGACTCATTTTTGGTAGGCTTCTGGTCATTTCAGACCTGGCCTCGTTTTTCGCCAGCCCTTTTTCCTCTTTAGACCTTCAGTTTGTTCAAATTTTCCTATTTTCTGCATCATCTCCGATGTTTCACAATATGCATTGTAATAACTTACTGCTTCAAGTACAGATTAGAATTTATGATCCACCTAACTAAATTTTTCGTTGTTAACAAAACGATTTCGAATGATACTCAACTCCAAATTATGAGTGGCACCTTGCATGATGGTATGGCAGACAATGAACAACTTTCCATCTTGATACGATAAACAGTAGCTAACGATATGATTCATAATATTTTTGGCGACAGTTCGGTGGGAGAACAGAAAGTAAGTTCCACGTAATTAATGTAGGAACCAATATTGAGCGGCCTGTTGTGATGAAACATCTACTCTTCCATAACCAAAATGGCAGTGATAGAAAGATTCAAAGATTGATTGTATCCGGCTGAATTTTCATCAAGATACTGAGTTTACAATGTAATCGAAGTGTGTCGTATGTTAAACACACATCAGGAAGTAAGAAAACCAATGCAATGTCAATATCGTGTTTGTTTGAGTCATGTTTAATCCATTCGGCTTATGCTAGTATTGGAAATAACTTGCCACTAATTCATGCCAATTAGATCAACTGACATATCGCTTAAATCCAACCCATCCTCCTGAATGGGGCTTTCCATGGGTGGTTAAGGCCTATGTTAATGGAAGATTTAACAGATCATGACTGAACGCAATACGTATCTTTAGAGCGAACAAACTTTTTAGTGGTTTGTTTAAAAAGCAACCCCTGACACAGAGTCTGGTGACTATGAATTCGATATATGGAGACTAAGATGTTCAAAACGTTAGTAGACATGCAGCGAACAAAGCAGTAATATCATCTCTATCCAGGCCTCTCAAACTGATAAGCAAAAATAACTCCCTGAAAAATATTTGATTGCATCCATGTAGATTCTCAAATAAATGAACGTACCCGGGGTTATTGCTACTGCAGGTACAGAAACAGTTAGTCACTCCAATATAATTCTCATTTTGGAATATCCAAAAGAAATTAGCGAGACATTACAGGAAAAGTATCAGAAACTCATCAAGTGATGCAGAGGTTTATTTTACAAGCCTATGATTCGCAAAGTCAGTTAGTGGTCAACAAATGAAAAGCCAGTTACTACAGGGTCCACCAAAAACGTCAGCGCTTCCGTTCGCATAACTGCCAATCCACAGCTGGTTTATGGAAACAGGTTCCAAAGTACTTGGTTACCAACTTTCTTGACACTGAGAATGAAACTAGAAATACTTCAGAATGATGGAGTTCCGAGACTCCGTGGAAACCTATGGGATCATCGAAGGTCCTTATATTTAATCGAAGATGAATTACTTGTTTATTTCTACTGCATGAGGCCAAAGTCGAGTAGTATTCACGTGCCCTGGTTCGTCGTTAACTCATTGGAGACGAAAAGTTTGCAAACTTAGATGATCTTCGGATATCCAGTGTTCAACGGCTGATTCATCTTTGGGGCTTCCTGAATTCAGTGAAAAAAATACCGCGCACTGTAAGTTCTTGAAAAGATGAGAGTGTGGCGGTTGCTACATGTCCAGTTAGTGTGCCTTTAAAACGATACAGCATTCCCTGTACCTGAAAATATTCTTCATTAGGCATGCGCGTTAGGCTTTCCCTCTCCTTTGTGTGAGTCATGCTAATGCGCCGTAGTGGTGAAAGCATGATGTTGGGGAGATACTATGGTAGTCTCTGAGAAAATTGAGGAATACTTTCTGAATGTTACTGGATTGTAGTCCATTATCACTTCGTATCCCTGCATAACTAAATTTACGGTCAGAGGATACATAATCAACAGGCAGGAAAGAAAGCTTTTACTAAACCACCATGACTAGCCGCTCCTCAGATAAGAAAAGTAATCCAAGTCGGCATAGTGCTCCACAGTCCTTAATTTCCGGAGGAAATACATTTTAGAGCTAACACTGGATATGGGCTTGAGTCACGTCATTCTTACGCCTCAACAACAGAGAATCAACGAAACTTAGAGAGGGAAAACATTGACTAGGACGACTAAAGACACATTATAGGACCTCCGCAACTCAGTATGCTATGGCTACTCAAGTTTAGTAAATAATTGAGGAGCTAACAATGACAGAACGAGCAGCCAGGTAGGAACTATGTCTTATTTATGATTTGCAAGTCTTTCCTTGTCTACTGAATGATGGATGCCATTCCGATTGTCTGACTAAAAATCCCTCCTTCACTTGCCCTCTGCCGTGCTTGCGAAAATAAAGGTTCACACACAACAGTAGAGCTCTGTAATAACAAGGGTCGCCGGTGGGGAATCTGAATAGTTCTTTTGATAGCAAAGGAAGTTTCTAAACTGTTGAGCTGGTTTTGACATGGCCCTGATCTATGGTTGGCTCAACTAGAACACTACTTTGACCAGCATAGCAATAAATCCAAAACCAACACGCATAAGGACGTGTTTTCTTAGTTACCCAATGAGATTAAGAAGTGGGCGCGAGACCGTTAAACGAGCAACCATACACAGTGTTCAAGTGCGATGTGATGAATCGCCTTCTGATGTCGGAAAACCAGAGTATACAGTGGTTGTTTCAGTTGGAAAACATGGTAGGTATGTCCCCATCACAGTTCTTGTGCTATCTGCGACACGAAGCGACCGGTACCAGCAAAGACATAAAATTTGCAAACTAGTGGCCAACGTTACATCGATGACGTAACGACTGACACAAACATAGCTAACACAGGGTAGACGAGGTTGATCGCCAGACACAGAACGCTCTTTGCTAGAGATTAGACCCAAACAATCTCAGCCAGCTGGCCAATTCCGCTAATATCACTGAAATTTCGGCACACATTCAGTAAAACGCACAAAACCGTGCATCTAACCTAAACTACCCCATAAGTTACAGAAAAACCATTAACCCCTTCTCAGTAGTTGATATTTGAGGTGTGTTTGGACATCAGGGGTAAAAGTTCTGAAATAGTCTTCTTGTTTGATACAGGGGCTGCATTCAGTATCATATCAAGAGCGGAAGCGTAGCCGGCATGAAAAATATCCTTCGCCGCGCTGCAGGTTGCCTGTACATCCAGGCAGAAAACTCTAACCTTTAACGCCACGTTTAAGCGATAGCTTCCATGGGTGTTAACTGGTGCTGATTTATACGAAGCAATCGTCATCGTAAAACTCCTGTAAAGATATTACTTGTTAGTGGCTACTCAAAAGAAAAACTCAACAATGAAAGAAACCTCCTGGTATACGGGTGGCAAATCGAGTGAGCACCATTCACTGAATCTAGTTCAGTCAACCAAAAGGTTCCTGAAAATGCCAACTCTGATGGCAGCCAAGCCCCAAACTTCTAAGGCAGGCAGGAAACCTTCTTACACTATAAGGACATGCGGCTCCCGACTGTTCGCTAAGATATGAAGATTGGTTCCTGAGAAGCTACAAATGACGAAAGCCAAATTTGATTATAGGCTTCATGACATTATTAGCAGTCAAAATATTTAATAAAAGTGACTTAGTTCGCGCCTATCACAATATTCTGGTCGATGAGGAAGATACAACTGAAAAAGACATTACCACCATATTTGGGAGGTTGCAACTTGGTCTCCGGAACGCTGCGCAAACACTCCAAAGATTTATGGATGGCTTACTGACTGAACAGCAGTTTACTGAGGCGCACATAAACGATCTACTCATTGCTAGCCTGGTTATAAATACAAGTGAAGATAACATTCGGGCAGTATTCCGGAAACTGGAAGACAACGGTATGACGATCGGTCAGGTTAATTGCGTTTTTTGAGTTGAATTCCTGGGCATGTCTTTGAAAGTACCAGGATCACACCAGTGCCCACAGAAATGTATACCACGTAATTCTGGAGTTCTCTGGTGTTGATCAGTTCATACTGGCGCTTTACACCTAAATTAGCACTTTACATGCAGCCCTTGAGTGATGAATGAATAATCATTCTTATTCCCATGGGTTCCAAGTGGAACAGCTTCAGTAGCACGCCTCCACTTTCTTCTATTTGCTGAGACCCCTTCAGTTGGCCCCAAGACTACCCATAATCTCTCATCTCCTCCTCGCAAGACCTCTTCCATGTCATCCTTGGAAGACCTGCTCGTCATTTCCCATTGGGGTTCCTCTCGACGGCCTAGCGCGATGTCATTCGACGGTCTCCTCGACGTATGCCCATATCCATTCTCTTCCACATATTTGTTGAGCAATCGGCTCTTGGTTCATTCCCAGTCAGAGTTTCTTGTTGCTAATTTCTTCTGGCCGTTTGGTCTTCACTATGGAGGCAGAGAAGGCAGATGTGGATAAAAGTCCACAACCTGTCAGAGTGCTTTCGTGACATGCAGTGCAAGTTTCTGACTCGTATAGAAGAACTTACTGGCTCCATATTTGTGTAAGAAATCCAAATGTTGATGTTTATGCTGACTTAGTGACAGCAGAAGATTTCCAAAGTGGTTTCACGTTGATGACGAAGTATCTCGACTTTGCGATTCTGGCTGGCTTTGAGACCTTCATCCTCTCTGAAAATCTGATTGACTGCTTGGTTGCGGAGGTGATGAAGCGTATAACCTCTTCTCACCAGGCTATAGTTTACAACGTCCCAGATTCTCTTCCTCTGAAGACTGTAAAACACAAAATCCTGATTTGTTGCAGCATGGCTAGTGTTCCATGTGAATGCAAAAGACTTCATAAAAAGTCTAACCAGACTAATTGTCCCATCATTTTTAAATTCAGAAATTCCCTTGATGCTAGTAAGTTTACTAAATGTCAGGATCACCTAAGACTGAATAGCAGTTATAAGTCTATAACCATAGCTCAGGATAAAACACTGTCAGCGCAGAATAATGCGTAGTAATAACCTGGTCACCTCCTCTAGCTTAGATTTACCAAAAAAGGATCGTGCACAGCAACAGACACCTAGTGCTGACAGTAGCCTTCAGCAAACTACACAACAACCACGCTTGCCAATGGAACTAGGAGCTGATATAGATACCAGTACCCCTGTAAATAACGTCTCACCGAAAGATGTTAAAATAGCTAGAACTGCTGCAAGCTGTTCTAAGAAATCCTCACCCAAACGTGGTAACCTCGCCACGATGAACAAATTTCACCGGGTTGAGATTAATGATGGGGAAGAATACTTTGTATTCAATAAGCTTGATGAGAGTAAGAGTGTCAACAAACCCTCACCTGATACGAAAAACTCCTCTCGAAACACAAGTATATCTGGAGGTTTTCAGCATGCCCCTCATTATAGAAAGTCAGGCCCCGAAACCCCCAAAGCCTTGCAACCAAAGCGCCTTCCCTCTATGTGTACCAATATGACGAATAGCACATGGATGGATAAACCTTTTGATACTATGCTTTTTAACCGTCAACCCAGGCCCAACCTCTACTATCCTTATATCCAGGAACATATGGTAAATTTTCCAGGTGTTCCGAATCACTGATACGACCCATGGCACCTAGGACCACCTCATTGCACTCTAACTCCGATGTACAGACACCCAGTCTGACCCCCGTATCATTCGTAAACTCTTGCGTTGCTGAGGCACAAACAGAATTAGGTTATGGTGATATCTTAAGCCAGTTTGTAGTATCCCGTGACTTATTCACGATATTGCTAATTAATGCACGTTCCTTAATCAATAAGATATCTGAACTAAGGACATTATTATTTATCGCCAAGCCTACTGTAGCTCCGACTACTGAATCATGGTGCTCATACTCTGTACTTGATGTGCATATAGGCATAGATGATTACACTGTACACCGTGCAAATAGAGACCGCAAGCGTGGTGGAGGATGTCTCATATATATACATAACTCTTTCGTAGCCAGTAAGGTGAAAGATGAAATACTGAACGAGGTGCCTGATTCACTCTGGGTCGTCTTACAAGGGGATAAGTACAAGCTTCTCATAGGCTGTGTTTATCAAGCACCAAGCTCAACCAAAGAAACTGATGTGTTATTAGCTAAATCGTTTGCACACGCCTCCTCGTTTAGTACTGATAACAAAATAATTGCAGGGGGCTTCAATCTTCCAGAAGTCAATTGGTTAAGTAGTTCCGGCCCCCAACGCTTCGACGAATTACTTGCCACTATCGATTGTTATGGATGGCAGCAACACGTCCAGACACCTACTCGTGGTGACAACATGTTGGACCTTGTGTTTTGTCATGACACAATCCCAGTCTCCACCTATGTTGGTAACAGATTTTCCAGTAGTGACCATAGAATGGTACTCTGCTCTCTGCCTTTCTCACCACTAAATACAGGAAACAAACAGGATTCACGGAGAATGATATTTCGTAGTTACAAACATACAGACTGGGTGTTAGTCCAAGTAATCATTCGACTCTGTCACTGGGATGAATATTTTACCACTGACTCCCTGGAGGCTGTAGTGTCCCTATTTTACAGGAATGTTATCCTTTGTCTAGATACTGTTGCTCCTAAGAAGGTAGTGAAATTAAGTAGACACCAAGCTGAATACATTCCGAGGGCATACCGCAATAAGTTAAGGAAGTTGAAGAAACAGTACTATTCCACTGAGGATATATCACTACTGCACTCAATCCATGAGTCTCTTGAATCTATCAAGCGCCAACGCTCCCAAAAGGACCTCAACGAAGAATTAAGGGCACTTGAAATCACCTCCAATACGACGGCCTGCTTAAGTCTTGGGCTACGAAAATTTCCATCCTATAAATCGCATCTATTTCCTCGTATTTATTTTATTTTAATCTTTGAATTATGTGTCTAATCATATTGTTTCCTCTCGCGGTTATTTAAAACCTTTCCAACCGGCTAATTTACTCGTTTCTAACAAACTTAAGAAAAAGCCTCATGGTGGATGGCAACGAGCTCTAAAGCGTACTCCAATGCATTTGATGACTGTTCCTGTGATTATGAGCACAAATTGCAGATCTCTACCAAACAAGATTAATTATTTGTATTCTCTATTATACTCAAATGTACATTGTAACACTGCTGTAATTACTCTTCAAGAAACTTGGCTGCACGATTCATATGACGATAATTTAGTCTCTTTACATGATTTCACAATGTACAGACAAGACCAATGCAGCTCAAAGAAGAATAAATAAATAAATAAATAAATTTATTCTCATAGTACAGTACATGAGGGACGCCAGTTTACAGGCATCATCAAATTGTTACAGAAATAGAACCATATAATTTAATCACAATTTTCAGCCAGTAGCAAGATATGCTTTACATGTTCGATAGAGATTATACATACACTTGATAAATGTTAATTCCAGTAGTATAAAACAGCCTTTTCACTTATATACAATCATTTCTGTGCAAAGTTGGAAAAATCTGCTAGATTGTCAGTGAGTGCAACACAACAGGAAATACAGGAGTATTGTCTTCGCATTAACAAAAAAACCAGGTCTTTGGTGGATGGATTATAAGTGCCTGGGAAAAAAATAAAGCTTGAAGTAAATATTCATACATAACTTTGTTGTGTGCAGAGTCCTCGAATTATAGTTCATTGATGTGTTATTTTGAAATCAGTGATGTGTTTATCTCATTTGATCTGCAATGTCATTGTTGGGAGTAAGTACATAAGCTTCGGACGCATTAATTAATGGATTTCTACTGATTACGGGTATTTTCTTAGCGTTAGGAAGGTTTATGAGTTTCAGCTGTTCCGACAGGAGTTGAGAATATTAACTGCTCAGCAACATTATGGGTATAAGTTCATCACATTATCTAAGAAAAGGTGGGTTGCAGTTGGTGAGGGATATATGGTACCCAACGAGCGTTCATCTGTCCTTGTGATGTTGTGGTGAGTTATACCTTTTTCATGTTGTCGGTTTATGTCCATTTTATTCCACTTATTGTGTTGGGTAGTAGTTTTACAAACGAGATTTGTTGTCTGTTTGAGGATACGTATGTTAACCGTTAATGTTTTATCTAGAATTATAAATATAGGCAAAAAACAACAGGTGTAGTATTTAAGCTTATACATTAAATGGACCTATAATTTCGGAGGCTCTCAGATAGGAACTAGAACTAATATCGTTTGCAAACTCTTGTAGTTTGTCATTAAGCACCTTTTTGAAGGAGGCCAATGTACTTGCTTGACGCATTTCCATTGGCAGTTTATTCCATATCTGTGCATACCTAATCAGGTAAAACTTTTGCCTGGTGGCTGTTTTACATTGTTCGATAGCTACTGTACCCTTAGTGTGTCTTAGTTTGTAGCCATTGTCATCTGAAAGTCGAGTGCCATTAGTAGAGGTAAAAACTAAGTGGTTTAGAAGCTTATAGTAAAGTGTCAAGTTTAGTCTCAGGCGTCTTAGCCATAGTGTTTCTAGTCCTAGGGTATCACATCTAGTGGAGTAGTTCGTACCATTTCCGGTTCCGAGTAATTTTAACGTGAAGTACCTCTGCACTCCCTCGACTTTCAATTTGTCCTCTATGCGTATGCTACTATACACGAATGAACAGTAATCAAATAAAGGACGCACACAAACCTTGTACAACAGAATTCTAGACTCATTTCTGTAGAAGTTCCTGAGTAGAAAGCCGATAAGTCTGCGTGACTTTGACACTTGTTTGGAGATGTGTTCAGAAAATGATAAGTTATGTGAATATTTCAGCCCTAGGTCCAGTACAGATTCCAGTCGTTGAAGTGCATGGCCTTGAATTGTCAGGTCAAGTTCTAAATTGTTGCAACCTATGCAGAGCCAGCCACATTTTTCGACATTAAATTGGAGTTTCCAGGTGTCACACCATCTATCCATTTTTTCTAATTCTTGCTGTATGGCGTTTACTGTTATTCCAAGATCTGTGTTCTTGCATTTATACGTCACTTTTAAGTCATCTGCATATAGTATTGGTTTACCTACACTAAAGCATTCACAGATACTGTTTATATATATTATGAATAAGAGTGGGCCTAATACACTTCCCTGGATTACACCACTACTTACTGGTTTAGGCCTTGAGATTATCGAGCCAACTTTCGTTGTCTGACTTCGGCCACAGAGAAATGATTTTATCCAGCTCAGGAGAGGATCACATATTCCTAGTGAGCATAACCTGCTGACTAGCAGATTATGGGGAACTCTGTCGAAGGCTTTTGTTATATCGAAATAAAGCACAATTACTAGGTCTCTGTTGTCCCTACTTCGTGTAACTTCGTTGAAAAAGTCTATGTGACAGGTCACGCATGATCTCTTTTTGAGAAATCCGTGTTGTGATGGATTGATAAGTCCATGTTCTAGTAAGTTGTCTGACACTTGGTCTTTAACCACTTTCTCCATTATTCGGGATATTACCGGTGTTATATTGATAGGTCTATAGTTGCATACACTGGTTTTGGCCCCTGCTTTGTGCTTAGGTAATATGTATGTGGTTTTCCACACTTCAGGATAAGTTCCAGTTTCTAATGAGAGAGTAAATATTCTAAGTAACAAGACTACCATTTCCGTGCTACCATTTTTGTACATGACAGATGGTATGTCATCTGTTCCAGTACTACCGTTAGACTTCAAAGTCTTAATCGCTGAGTCTATATTTTGTATATTAAAGTCTATTCCGCCTAATTTGTGGTTGCTTTTGCAAGTCATTTGGAAATTTGGGGTTGGGTGCACTCTGGTGTCATTGCAAAACCACTCATTGAGGAGTTCGCTTATAACCTGGGGATCATTGTGTATTATACCCTTATGCTCTAAGCTGCTTACAGTATTGTCTTTACTACTTTTTAGACGTCTCTGCAATATCCTACAAAGTTCCTGAGTTTTGGAGTTACCCACAAGCGCTTTATTTTCTTCAAGTTGTGACCTCATTTTGTGTTTCTCTTCAAGTCGTTTAAGAGTTTCATGTATTTGGTTTAACGCATTAAATTCCTTAAATACATGGTATTTCCTTTTCAATTTCTTTAGTTTTAGTCGCGTTTTGCGGTCGATAAATGGAGTTGGTGTCTTTAGAGCAGATTTTAGGGGCGCGATTATGTCTCTTGCTGAGCCAATTGTTTTGTAGAAAATATCGAGTGATACTTCTAAGTTATTGTTAATGAAGTATTCTTCCCAGTCAGAACTTCTCAGCAGATCTGATAGGAATTCCCAATCGGCATTCTTATAGTCCCTATACTGATAGTGCACCGGGGAATTTTTAGGTGTGTGTTTAGTTGTTAGTCGGAATGGTAGCGTGCAGTACAATATGTTGTGATCACTGTTATCAAGTTTATTTCCTACCTCTATCGAGATGGGCTCAATTTCATGACAAAGGATTAAGTCAAGAGTGTTTTCATTTCTTGTAGGGAGGCGTACGCACTGCTTCCATCCGCCTACGTCTATAGCTTGTAGTAGCTCGTCATGGATTCTAGGTCCTGTACAGGTATCCCAGTTTACTCCAGGTAGGTTGAAATCGCCACAAACTACTTTGTAGTCAAAGTCCAGCGTAGCTGCATGCTCTAGTATTTCTCCAATAGCTATATCAGTCATTTCAGGGCTATTAGGGGGTCTGTATAAACATCCCACGAGAATTTTATTTTCGTTTGTGTGGATGCTTATCCACTTAGATTCAGGGAGTTTGTCAGTAGTTGGGTTATTGAAAGTATTGGAGTTAGTGGATTTAGAGGCATATATTAAGCAGCCGCCTCCTCTTTTGTCAACTCTATCGTTCCTGTAGATGTCGTAGTTGTCTATTACTAGCTTTGAGTCAGGTATATCAGTAGTAAGCCAGGTTTCAGTCACCATTATTAGTGTTGGCCGTTCTATGTATGCCAGGCAGCGAAGCGATGTTATTTTGTTAAGGAGGGATCTAGCATTCAGGAGCATAATCGTTAGTAAACCAGAGTTATTGGGGGAGAGGTTAACATGGTTACTTGTTACTATTCCTACGTTATGTTTGGAGGGGCTCTGAGGTGAGACAGAGTCAGTGTGTGTACTATTTCCTGGATGAATTGTGCAGCGAGTGGGGCTATTGTTTGCTGCATCCGAAAATAATCCTGTTGCATGTTTTGACTTTTAGCATCCATGGGTGGGCATCTGCGTTCATTTACTGGTGATATATAGTTTGCTTGACCTAGGTACCCTGTGTTAAGATTACCTTGGTAGTTGTACCTCATGGGTCTTACATAGTCGTATGCATATTGGCTCACATCACATGTGTGAGTGAAGTTATTGAGAGGGTCATGTGTCGATCTATACTCATTATGTTGCTGAGGTTCAACATAGATAGTGTGAGAGTTTGGAGAAGAAAATGCATTAATATGGTGCCTATACGAGCCCCGTTTAGTGCTCCTTATATCCTGATGATCCGTTCTACGTTGCATTCCCAAGTTATGTGCGTTGCTAGGTATATTACTCCTAGTTCGGGAAGGGGTGTTCCCATTCACATGATGGATGACTTTTTTGGGAATATGGTTTTTTACCCATGCATTGTCTTTTTTTAGACTGACATGTTGCTTATTAGACTTATTGAGAGGGAGGTATGTCGAAGTCTGGAGTGGGACTCTAGGCTTTGTCGTGGAGGTGTTGCCACTTTTAATAATTCTCAGTGGTCTACCGCCAACAACGTCTGCTTCAAGTTCTCAAATGACAACATTGATTGTATAATTGTTAAATGCCGACCTAAACACTTATCTAAGTATCAATGCATTTTTGTCGCAAATATCTATATCACACCTTCTTGCAGTCCCTCAGAACTATCGATCTTTGCCGACGAATTCACTATTTTTGATGCTGCTTCGTTTGGTAACTCCTTGTCTGTAGTAACTGGTGACTTCAACGCCAATGACTACAGTTTTATTACATTGCTTGGTCATGAAAATGTGATTAACTTCCCAACTCGACAAGATACTTCGCTTGATTTAGTATTCGTAAATGATTCTGGGATATACGAAGCTCGTGAAAGAGCTCCACTCTCAAACTCTGATCACTGTATTGTACGAGTTCTACCCAAAGTTTACGGAAAGTTACACAAAAAAGCCTTCTCTAACTTGTCCAAGAAAGTTGTTCACAGATGTTACTCAAATGAGAATGTACAACATCTTACAAACATGCTCAGTGACACAAGATGGGATCTGTTTAATGATGTTTCACTTGATGACACAATCTCTAATATTACGTCTTATCTGAAATTCTGTTTTGAAATCTGCTGCCCAAAAGAAACATTATTCGTCAAATTCGACCGTTTCTCCTCCTCTCTACTTAAAAAGCTTCGTAGAGTGAAGGAAAAGCTGTATAAAATGAAAGACAAAAGTGGCGTAAAAAGAACTAACTTCCTTATCAAGTCTGAAATGCAGAGATTGAATGTTATATATAACCAGAAATTCATATCCTGCAAAAATGCTTCAAATATGTGGAAACTATTTAAGGAAATCACTGGTGGTAAGCAGATTAACAATATTCCATATTCTTCTGATGTATGTACTCTTAATAAATCTTTTATTTATTCTCCCTCAAATTCCATGCTTCCCAGTATCACTAGTGTTAATAATAGCCCCTTTCCAGGTTTTAACACAAATGATGTTCAAAAGTGCCTCAAGTCTCTGAACCCTTCCCAGAGCTTAGGTCCAGATCATGTAATAATAATAATAATTTTTATTTCTGTAACAGAAACCAGCCATTTTTACAGGCATGAACAAATGTACACTAATTAGAACTTATAGAATATATATGATTTGTTAATCTAGAAATAGATTGAATACTGGTAAATTTGAGAGAAATATTTAAAAAGAAATGTACAAATAAGGCAATAGGTAATTTTCGAGATATGCTTTCAACTGAATAATTCACGAGATATAGCATCAAATCAAAACTGTTATTGAAAAAAAATACGGTATGTCAATTTCACGCGGGAATTATAAACGATTACGTTAATTGTGGAAGTTAAGTAGCATTTTTGTACAGGTGCTGACGTGAAATATAAGAGATGCGGAATGAACAGTAATTATAAGTAAATGATTCATAGAGTGTTTGAAAGTCCATAAAACTTCAAATTCACCGGTGAGTACACCATAATTCCAGTTGTATATGAGACCAACTTTGAACTTGTCAGCAGATTTCATGATAGAGGTGGTTCCGTTATTCACCAGGTGGGCTAGCAATATTCCGAATTAGTTGAGGATAGCGGCACTGTTTCAGTGCCTTCGTTTAAGGCAGTACCTTTGAAAAGAGAAGAAGACACAAGGACCGAGTATTATTTTCAAAAAGTGTTCTGACATTCTATGTTACCCTCTCACTGATCTGTTTAACACATCTTTTTCCAGTAATATTGTGCCTGCTGTTTGGAAAGACATTAAAGTTGTACCCATACCTAAATCATCTACTGGAGCATGTGTCAAATTTAGACATATTGCTATTACCTCTCCTTTTTTGAAAACTATGGAGAAACTACTTTTATTTAGTCTTGTACCCTCTCTTAAATCCTTTAATGACCCAAAACAGTTTGCTTATAAGCACAGTAGAAGCACTTTAGATGCAGCTACCGTCTTATATCATAACATTGCTTCCAGTCTAGACAAAGGGACTAAATTTGTCCGTTGTGCCTTCCTAGACTATACATCTGCTTTTGACTCGGTCCCTAGGGACATCTTGTTAAATAAACTTGCTGTAAGTCAAACAGAATGTTGGGCTGTTAACTGGTTACATTCTTATTTCTCAGAAAGAAAGCAGTACACCGTGTATAAAAAGTTAAAAGCCTGAAACCTTCCACTAGCACGGGACCAGATCGCCTTGCTTCTATAATTTTCAAAAACAGTGGGTGTGATATACCCCTACTACTTCTTAAATTCTTCTCAATATCTATGGACACTGGCACTTACCCTAATGAATGGAAAACTAGCTTCATAATTTCAAAATATAAATCCGGTGATAAGGCAAACGTCCACAATTACAGACCCATAAATATAACCCCAGTTGTCTCACGAATCATGGAGAAAGTTGTCAAAGATCAATTGTCAGACTATCTACTTACGGAAGATCTTGTTACAAGGTCTCAACACGGATTTCTCAAAAATAGGTCTTGCGTTACTTGCCACTTCGACTTTTTCAACTGCGTCACTAGTAGTCGCGAAGCACGTAAGCTAGTTGTCGTTCTCTACTTCGATATATCTAGGGCATTTGACATGGTATCTCACAGTATTCTCTTTGAGAAGCTGTATTCATATGGGATTCGCAATCCATTACTGAGCTGGTTAAAATCCTTTCTAAGCAATAGGGTACAAATAACCAAGGTTGGATCTGTATTGTCTCATCCCAGACAGATCACAAGTGGGGTTGTGCAAGGTGGTGTCCTAGATCCACTTTTATTTACAGTATACATTAACAGCATTTGCAACTGCTTCACCTCAGGTAAATCATTCCTATATGCTGACGACCTCAAAGTCATTTACTCCTGCTGCGCTCATGAATTAAGCGATATGGTGAATAAAATACATCTTGAACTAAGTAGTCTCGCAACATGGTGTACTGAATCCCGTCTAAAGTTCAACATTGATAAATGCGGCTGGATTTGTATTGGAAACAGTAACCTTGACCTGAATCTTGAAATAAATGGGCGTAAACTAGCCAAGCTCAACTCAGTCGTAGATCTCGGTATCAGATACTCTAGTAACTTAACGTTCTCTGAACAAACTGATTATGCCAGACGTAAAACACGAAGGCTCCTAGGATGCATAACTCGCAATTTCTTTTGTTGTGAAACTAGGGTTTTATTATATAAAATATGTGTCCGACCTATTTTAGAATACTGCCCGTTTATTCTTAGCGGACTCAAGCAAAATGACAAGCTTAAGTTAGAAGGAGTGCAACGGCAATTCACCTTAAGAATTCTTGGTTTAGAAAGTGGTCTCCAATACTATGAACGTTGCGACAGACTAAGTTTAGAACCACTCTGGAAAAGACGTCTTAAGCTAAACCTAACTTTTTGCTACAAGCAAACTAATCTGCTCGTGCACTCCTCCGAGCCAATAATTAAACCTGCCGCTGTCATCAGTTACAATCTTAGAAATCATCACAACCTAGTTGCTACAGAGCATTGTCAGACTCACATGCGGTATAATTTCTTCCTAAATAAGTTTTCAGTCATTTGGAATAGACCACCAGCTGATGTGAGCGGTGCAAACACACTCGCAGTGTTTATCTCCTCAGTCACGAGACTGCTCAAAGATGACAGTGCACTTCTGAGTTTGAATCCTACACCTACGTTTTCGTCCAACATAGATATTTTAAGTTCATTAAACGTGTAGTTACAACAAACTACAATTATAAATTTTTATATTACTGGAAGTACATGATAGACATTTTTACACAGGACAATAATATTAGCTCACACAATATAAAAGTTAGCATCACGGGAATAGTTAGTTAGTGCACCAAAATCACCATAATTACTAAACAGAATATAAATGTATATATACATATTAATCACTCCCTAAGTACTCCACTTGCTTTCTTTTGCGTTGTTGTTGTTTGTCTTCTTTTGTCTCTCACCATTTCAGCTTCCATTTAACTTTTTGAATGAGAACGAAGAATGTAGATATTTGCCCATTCACAATGACAAATGATCTGCAAACATTATTGGTCCCATATCTTACAATTCCCTCGTGAATTACGCATTGCCTTCACCAACGACGCAACCTGGATTACAGTTGTGAAATATATCTTTATACCAATAAAAAAGTATTGATTTATAATACTTCACGAATTTAACTTATAACATAACTGATCTTGTCTGCAAAATAGCTTGCATTTCTTGAAAACACCCGTTTATAAGAAAATATAAACTGTCATTATTATAAGTCTACCTTGAGTACTATTCACTTGTGATGTTACGAAGAAAATGCTGACAAAAGTATACAAGTGCATTACTTATTTTAATTTATTATCAAGAATAAGACTCCATGCCGTACACACCAAAGTACGGTACGTCCAACGTTTGCGTTACATTTTTGCGTGATTTGTTACATAAAATTTATCTTGTTGTAATACTTGCACAAGTACTCTACTACCTTTATACCTATAACTATTAACTCTCTTATCAAATAGTTATGGTTAACCAAAGTAAAAAGCAACGAACTCAATCCCCTGTAAATCTGATGACTAATCTTAAGTCGCTGATTGCTACATCAAGCAACACAGTCCCTACAAATGGTTATAGTGAGCCACATAACCCACTTGTATGTCGTAAGCGTCGAGCTGAAACTGAGGATAAAACTGCACTGACAGCTAGTATTAGCACTACTCCCGAAAATTCAGCACCCCCTGCTCATACGGAAACCCTCCCTTCACCTTACGTACTTATCGAAAAGCTCCAGCCTTCAAGCTCTGTTTCAGTACTATCTTCTGAAATAGAACTCCTAAAGTTGTCTATAGGAGAACTTAAGGCCGAGTTAAGGGAAATAAAAAACAAGTCAGTAAATCCAGGAATTTCTGATACCAATACCAAAATCTCCAATTTATCAGGTCAGATCAGTGATATCAGACTGCAGGTCTGTGAACTGACACCTTTAACTATTCTCATGAAAACTGTAGACCTTAACAAACTTGACAGTGAATCGGTATCTAAGGTGGATAACCTCATTAACTTTGTTACTACAGAAGTAACAAAACGACTCGATGCTAAACTAAATGCTATTGTCTACAACGTTCCGGACAATGAGGCACTAAAAAAGGTACAGTGCATCTTACTTAGTGAGGGGAAAATGCCCAACTCCAAGACTAAGTGCTACAGGCTGAAGAAGAGTCAACATGACAAGTGTTGTCCTATTCGTTTTCAGTTCGAAACACCGGCTGAGGCCAGAAAATTGATCCACTCCCAACACACCCTATCGCAAGCCAGAAATTACAAACTCATAAAGGTTGTGGTGGACAAGACCGTCATAGAAAGGCGCGTATATAATTATCACACTGAGTCTAATTGTGGAATAAACAATAGGACATTGCAAGCAGCAATTATACCCAACCCTTTGAGAGACACCGTAGAATCCACCGCACCACCCCTCTCTAACCACACAGAATTATCTTCTCAGAGAGCGACACCAACCGAAAGGCCGCTAAATTGTAATCAAATAGCCAATAAAACTATACCACCTATCAACGTAGATATAGATATGTCACTAAATAATCCCGGAAAAAAGTCGAAATCCCCCGAAAGTCGACCCTACCCTCTCCTAGCCATAAGTCCATTCGAAAAAAAGAAGAATTTGACCCCAAATCATGCCAACAACAACAATGGCAGTATAAGTAAGCCCACATTCCCCACGGTCAATAGTATTGGCACCCACAACGTGCGAAATAGCACCATGGCCCACACTGATAACCAACGCCAAAACAATGCCACCCTCAAGAGTACAAGTGACAATAGTCAGAACTCGACCACCAACAACTCAGGGCATTCACAGTATGGCACGCAAATAAATTTTGATCGGATATATGGTACGAGTCTGCTGGGAACTAACCCACAAAGCAGTACATACGAAACCCTTACAAGGACACCACTAATACCTAACAATAGGTGGAATAATAGACCATGGTCTTCACAAGGTCCCAATCATTTTTTATCCCCGGCGTCCCTGTCAGCGTTGAAAAAACAGCTGGTAGGGATGCCAACACTCCTAAACCGCTAGTGCTGGCTCCCCCTTTGCATGAATGTAGGAACAGTCTAGTTCACCCGCATCCACTAAGCACACTTGGTACATGCACAAGTTTAGGTCAAATAAAGATCCCTACCCCCGTTTCTAGCTTAACTAAAAATAAAAATGCCTTAGCCTATAGCACATCCAGTACTCCAACGCTTAATTCTTCACCGAAAACAGCACACACCAACCCGATAGACATAGATGAGCGTGATGTCGAAACTCCTCTTAACATAGGGTCGTCATGCCAAACAGTACTACTGGGTGCTGAACCACACTCGGGGCTGATTAACGAACTTAAATACTTCAAATGCTATTTCAAATCCCATCTTTACCTAATCCTCATGAATGCTAGATCCGTTCTAAATAAACTACCGATGCTCAGAGCACTCACAGTAATATACAAACCCCCTATAATTGTCATCACTGAATCCTGGTGTAACTCGAACATACTGGATGAAGAGATAAGCTTAGATAACTATACACACTTTCGGTGTGACGGGGAAGGTGGTAAGGGAGGGGGTTGTCTTATGTACTTTCTGAATGCACTTACTGTATCACAGCTAGAAAGTAGTACACTTAACATGCCTGAGACTTTATGGGCTAACTTACACTTAAATAACGCAATAGTATTAATTGGATGCACCTACAGAGCACCTGGCACCTTTAGTAATTACGAGGCCCAACTTATTAATACTCTGGAACAATTATCCACCCTCCACTACGATCATAAGATCATATGTGGAGACTTTAACTTACCAGAAATCAACTGGGAAATACCCACAGGTCCAACTAAACTTGATAAGTTCTTAGGCACACTGGATATACTTGGCTGGAAGCAGACTGTCACAACCCCAACAAGAGGTAATAACGTACTAGACTTAATCTTCTGCCACAATATAAGTCCCCTTTCTACCCTAGTAGGTTCTGAGTTTTCAGGGAGTGACCACAAAACAGTGCTGTATGCACTGCCACTTCCGTCAAGTAGCAATGCAACCCATACCCCTACTTCACAACAAATAACTTACAGGAACTACAGTAAGGCAGACTGGACTCTAGTAAAATCAATGCTAAGATCCTCAGAATGGAGTGAGTACTTCTATACTGATAGCCTCTCGAAAGCTCTAGACATCTTTTACTATAACTCCAACACATGCTTAGATGCTGTCATCCCATTTCAAACACTAAAGTTTTCCCCACATAGAAAGACATTCATAAAGCCAAAGGATCGTAGGAAACTGAAAAGACTGTCAACAAGTTACTTCAGGCAACACGACTTCAGTACACTAGGGTCAATACTTAGTACTCTTAGCTCCATCTCGCAAGCTCATAACTTGCGTATGAGAAATGAAGAATGCACGGCACTAGCCAGCACCACCAGAGTAGGTGCTCTCACAGAAATACTAAAGAAACGAATGAATCGCCAAAGCCATAAAATTTCTCTCCTTATAAACAAGGGCAAACTATACAGCAAACATGCAGACATGTGTGAACTGTTTAATGAGACGTTTGCAGCTAACTACCTTAAGCCTACAAGTCCACTTCTCGGTTTACAATCTAAAATAGAACTCCCTTCATCTTCAACGCTGAAACAAATCACTACAGTTCATTTCACTTACTCTAATATTAACCAAGCCGTTAATACTCTTAAAAGCTCTACTAGTGCCGGCTTTGACGGTATACCATCGTATCTTTATAAACACGATGGTTCTGACATTTCCGTTTTATTACTTAAGATTTTTACAATGTCCCTAGAAAGCCAAACCTATCCAGATAAATGGAAAACGACATTTATAGTACCCAAACACAAATCCGGATCAAAAACTGAAGTCAACAACTATAGGCCAATCAATATTACACCCATAGTATCTAGAATCATTGAACGAATAGTTAAAGATGATATCCTCAAACATATGCTCAGCTGCAATATTCTAAGTCCAAACCAACATGGATTCCTAAAATCCAGATCATGCATGACATGTCACCTTGACTTCTTTAACTATATAACTAGCAGCCGAGACAAACAACAACTAGTACTAGTCATCTACTTCGACATATCCAAAGCCTTTGACCGCGTTGACCATTTGCTTCTAATAAATAAGCTAAACTCCTTAGGAATAAGTAACCCATTATTAGGATGGATTGAATCATTCCTTAACAATAGGTCCCAAGTAGTTAGACTGGGTTCTGTAAACTCTAAACCTAGTCCAGTCACTTCTGGAGTAGTTCAAGGTAGCGTCTTAGGCCCCCTCCTATTCACTCTATATGTCAACGACATATGCAGCTGTTTCTCACTTGGCAAACCATTCATCTTTGCAGATGATCTTAAAGTAGCTTACACATTCCACTGTGATGACTTAGGGTACTTCCAGAAGGCTGTTCAGGAAGAACTAGATAGAGTAACCGCATGGTCCTCCACATGGAACCTAAAATTCAACCTTAAAAAATGTGTTTGGATCTGTTTCGGTGCACCCTCAATAAATATTAAACTGGTACTTGAATCTCTTGACTTGCCTAAACTCCAAAGTGTTGTTGACCTAGGACTCAGGTACTCTAGTGACTTGACATTTTCCCAGCAAGTGGCGACACAGACGCGTAAATCGAGGATGCTCTTAGGATGCATACTCAGGAATTTCCACAGCTACGAAGCGAAACTATTATTATATAAAACTTGTGTCAGACCACTACTTGAATATTGTCCATTTATTCTCAGCAGCATTCGCGTGGGTGACAAGCTTAAAATAGAAAGTGTCCAACGATACTTCACGTCTAAACTACTAGGATTTGACTGCGAAAAGGACTACACATCTAGGTGTATAACTCTAGGTATCGACCCACTCTGGATGAGACGACTGAGCATTAACCTAACATTCTTCTTTAAAATATTGCATAAAATATCATTCTCAGACAGCAAGGAGATGCAGTTCTCACCGGAAGGCTCTTACAACCTACGTAACCAAACGTGCACAGTATCGAGGAAAAACTGTAAAACAACACTCCGTGCAAACTTCTTCATGGTCATGTACTCTAAGATCTGGAACAGTTTACCCCTAGAAATAAGGACCTGCCACTTTATTGTAACCTTCAAACGCTTGCTATATAAACTGTTTCATCCCAATGACTATGCCAATCACACCGCACCACTTATTCCCAAAACGCATGAGCTATTAGAACACTATAACGCCTAGACTCATTATTAAATATTACGACACTAAATAAACTCTAAGACTTCGCAAAATTACATGAAAAACAACGAGATTATGGGTAGTGTTTACTATACAATGATATACATTTATAAACATTTATATGTACATAAAATAATAATGTTCTTTCCATATTTACATACTTTATCTCTCTGCTGAGCGTAATCTTCTATATACCTCCTGGTCGAGGTCGAACAACCCAACATCTAAACTGAAATGACCATTTATGTAAATTCAAACTCAAATTCCATGAGCGATCCGATGCAACCACTTGAAAACGCTGGCTAACATTCTGTACAAGGATTACTCTTGATCTGATATAAAGAAACAACTGGTTTTCAAGTAGTTTTCAATGTATTACTCAACTTACATGTACAGTCTGCCATGCTGACGCAAATGGCGCAAATGGATAGTTCTAGAATTGACCCCATTTGATGCAGTAAAACAATCTGACATTACCTTATATAATTTTCGTATCAAAGATCAAATTTCTTTCCTATTATAAAACTACGATAAGACTGCTGACAAAAATGGAATAAATACATTATTGAATCAAAATAATACATCAATAAACTTTATCTCACGGATGCTGTTCACAACAAAGTTTTATAGGAGAATTGACTTCAAGCTTTATTTTTCCCAGATATTTGTATCACATTCATCTGAAGTCTGGGTTTTTTGTTAATGCGAAGACAATATTTCTATATCTCTTTATGTGTTACACAGACAGACTATTTTGCAGACTGTTCTGACTGACTCTAATGTTAGGTTGAACAAACAAACTGTAATTTATATAATAACTTGTCCATGCCTGTACAATTGGTATATTCCTGCATAAACAGGAATAAATATATATATATACAATATTTCTATATTTCTTGATGTGCTCCATTGAATGACTAGTTATCATATTGTTCCTATAGACAAAATGACTGCAACCTTATAATTTTACCATGAACCAAATTTATGTAATTTAAAATAATGCTTATCCATGCCTGTACAATTGGTGTGTCCTACACAGGTAGGAAACAATGTATTTTATTAAATTACTATTATTAGATATGTTTACTAATCGTATATGTAATTTATCATATTGATGATGCCTGTAAACTGGCGTCCCTCATGTACAAAATGAGAATATACTATTATTTATTTATTAATTTGTACCCTGTTGCTTAGAAACGATTTTAACCAGCTCGGTAGTGGATTGCGAATCCCACATGAATACCGCTTCTCAAAGAGAATACCGTGAGAAACCATGTCAAATGCCCTAGATATATCGAAGTAGAGAACGACAACTAGCTTACGTGCTTCGCGACTACTAGTGACGCAGTTGAAAAAGTCGAAGTGGCAAGTAACGCAAGACCTATTTTTGAGAAATCCGTGTTGAGACCTTGTAACAAGATCTTCCGTAAGTAGATAGTCTGACAATTGATCTTTGACAACTTTCTCCATGATTCGTGAGACAACTGGGGTTATATTTATGGGTCTGTAATTGTGGACGTTTGCCTTATCACCGGATTTATATTTTGAAATTATGAAGCTAGTTTTCCATTCATTAGGGTAAGTGCCAGTGTCCATAGATATTGAGAAGAATTTAAGAAGTAGTAGGGGTATATCACACCCACTGTTTTTGAAAATTATAGAAGCAAGGCGATCTGGTCCCGTGCTAGTGGAAGGTTTCAGGCTTTTAACTGCTTGTTCTATTGATTGGTTAGTAACACTATGCTTCCGAGGAAAGAGCTAGTAAGGGGGCCGGTTTCACCAGGAATGCGCGTTTCTAAACTGAAGTT
Organism: Trichobilharzia szidati; assembly: GCA_944472155.2. Taxonomy (NCBI): domain Eukaryota; kingdom Metazoa; phylum Platyhelminthes; class Trematoda; order Strigeidida; family Schistosomatidae; genus Trichobilharzia; species Trichobilharzia szidati. The sequence continues at coordinate 118,499,711 of OX235272.1, read as the reverse complement.
TGCAAACCACTCACTGAATATTTCACAGATAGTGGCAGGCTCATTGTAGATAACTTCGTCGTGAAGTAAATAGTGAATGTCCCTCGTCGACTGCATGCGTTTTTTAAGAAGAGTTGTTAGGTTATAAAACTTGCAGGTGCTTTCAAGTGCTCTTAATTCTTCGTCGAGGTCCTTTTGAGAGCGTTGGCGCTTGATAGATTCAAGAGACTCATGGATTGAGTGCAGTAGTGATATATCCTCAGTGGAATAGTACTGTTTCTTCAACTTCCTTAACTTATTGCGGTATGCCCTCGGAATGTATTCAGCTTGGTGTCTACTTAATTTCACTACCTTCTTAGGAGCAACAGTATCTAGACAAAGGATAACATTCCTGTAAAATAGGGACACTACAGCCTCCAGGGAGTCAGTGGTAAAATATTCATCCCAGTGACAGAGTCGAATGATTACTTGGACTAACACCCAGTCTGTATGTTTGTAACTACGAAATATCATTCTCCGTGAATCCTGTTTGTTTCCTGTATTTAGTGGTGAGAAAGGCAGAGAGCAGAGTACCATTCTATGGTCACTACTGGAAAATCTGTTACCAACATAGGTGGAGACTGGGATTGTGTCATGACAAAACACAAGGTCCAACATGTTGTCACCACGAGTAGGTGTCTGGACGTGTTGCTGCCATCCATAACAATCGATAGTGGCAAGTAATTCGTCGAAGCGTTGGGGGCCGGAACTACTTAACCAATTGACTTCTGGAAGATTGAAGCCCCCTGCAATTATTTTGTTATCAGTACTAAACGAGGAGGCGTGTGCAAACGATTTAGCTAATAACACATCAGTTTCCTTGGTTGAGCTTGGTGCTTGATAAACACAGCCTATGAGAAGCTTGTACTTATCCCCTTGTAAGACGACCCAGAGTGAATCAGGCACCTCGTTCAGTATTTCATCTTTCACCTTACTGGCTACGAAAGAGTTATGTATATATATGAGACATCCTCCACCACGCTTGCGGTCTCTATTTGCACGGTGTACAGTGTAATCATCTATGCCTATATGCACATCAAGTACAGAGTATGAGCACCATGATTCAGTAATCAGAGCTACAGTAGGCTTGGCGATAAATAATAATGTCCTTAGTTCAGATATCTTATTGATTAAGGAACGTGCATTAATTAGCAATATCGTGAATAAGTCACGGGATACTACAAACTGACTTAAGATATCACCATAACCTAATTCTGTTTGTGCCTCAGCAACGCAAGAGTTTACGAATGATACGGGGGTCAGACTGGGTGTCTGTACATCGGAGTTAGAGTGCAATGAGGTGGTCCTAGGTGCCATGGGTCGTATCAGTGATTCGGAACACCTGGAAAATTTACCATATGTTCCTGGATATAAGGATAGTAGAGGTTGGGCCTGGGTTGACGGTTAAAAAGCATAGTATCAAAAGGTTTATCCATCCATGTGCTATTCGTCATATTGGTACACATAGAGGGAAGGCGCTTTGGTTGCAAGGCTTTGGGGGTTTCGGGGCCTGACTTTCTATAATGAGGGGCATGCTGAAAACCTCCAGATATACTTGTGTTTCGAGAGGAGTTTTTCGTATCAGGTGAGGGTTTGTTGACACTCTTACTCTCATCAAGCTTATTGAATACAAAGTATTCTTCCCCATCATTAATCTCAACCCGGTGAAATTTGTTCATCGTGGCGAGGTTACCACGTTTGGGTGAGGATTTCTTAGAACAGCTTGCAGCAGTTCTAGCTATTTTAACATCTTTCGGTGAGACGTTATTTACAGGGGTACTGGTATCTATATCAGCTCCTAGTTCCATTGGCAAGCGTGGTTGTTGTGTAGTTTGCTGAAGGCTACTGTCAGCACTAGGTGTCTGTTGCTGTGCACGATCCTTTTTTGGTAAATCTAAGCTAGAGGAGGTGACCAGGTTATTACTACGCATTATTCTGCGCTGACAGTGTTTTATCCTGAGCTATGGTTATAGACTTATAACTGCTATTCAGTCTTAGGTGATCCTGACATTTAGTAAACTTACTAGCATCAAGGGAATTTCTGAATTTAAAAATGATGGGACAATTAGTCTGGTTAGACTTTTTATGAAGTCTTTTGCATTCACATGGAACACTAGCCATGCTGCAACAAATCAGGATTTTGTGTTTTACAGTCTTCAGAGGAAGAGAATCTGGGACGTTGTAAACTATAGCCTGGTGAGAAGAGGTTATACGCTTCATCACCTCCGCAACCAAGCAGTCAATCAGATTTTCAGAGAGGATGAAGGTCTCAAAGCCAGCCAGAATCGCAAAGTCGAGATACTTCGTCATCAACGTGAAACCACTTTGGAAATCTTCTGCTGTCACTAAGTCAGCATAAACATCAACATTTGGATTTCTTACACAAATATGGAGCCAGTAAGTTCTTCTATACGAGTCAGAAACTTGCACTGCATGTCACGAAAGCACTCTGACAGGTTGTGGACTTTTATCCACATCTGCCTTCTCTGCCTCCATAGTGAAGACCAAACGGCCAGAAGAAATTAGCAACAAGAAACTCTGACTGGGAATGAACCAAGAGCCGATTGCTCAACAAATATGTGGAAGAGAATGGATATGGGCATACGTCGAGGAGACCGTCGAATGACATCGCGCTAGGCCGTCGAGAGGAACCCCAATGGGAAATGACGAGCAGGTCTTCCAAGGATGACATGGAAGAGGTCTTGCGAGGAGGAGATGAGAGATTATGGGTAGTCTTGGGGCCAACTGAAGGGGTCTCAGCAAATAGAAGAAAGTGGAGGCGTGCTACTGAAGCTGTTCCACTTGGAACCCATGGGAATAAGAATGATTATTCATTCATCACTCAAGGGCTGCATGTAAAGTGCTAATTTAGGTGTAAAGCGCCAGTATGAACTGATCAACACCAGAGAACTCCAGAATTACGTGGTATACATTTCTGTGGGCACTGGTGTGATCCTGGTACTTTCAAAGACATGCCCAGGAATTCAACTCAAAAAACGCAATTAACCTGACCGATCGTCATACCGTTGTCTTCCAGTTTCCGGAATACTGCCCGAATGTTATCTTCACTTGTATTTATAACTAGGCTAGCAATGAGTGGATCGTTTATGTGCGCCTCAGTAAACTGCTGTTCAGTCAGTAAGCCATCCATAAATCTTTGGAGTGTTTGCGCAGCGTTCCGGAGACCAAGTTGCAACCTCCCAAATATGGTGGTAATGTCTTTTTCAGTTGTATCTTCCTCATCGACCAGAATATTGTGATAGGCGCGAACTAAGTCACTTTTATTAAATATTTTGACTGCTAATAATGTCATGAAGCCTATAATCAAATTTGGCTTTCGTCATTTGTAGCTTCTCAGGAACCAATCTTCATATCTTAGCGAACAGTCGGGAGCCGCATGTCCTTATAGTGTAAGAAGGTTTCCTGCCTGCCTTAGAAGTTTGGGGCTTGGCTGCCATCAGAGTTGGCATTTTCAGGAACCTTTTGGTTGACTGAACTAGATTCAGTGAATGGTGCTCACTCGATTTGCCACCCGTATACCAGGAGGTTTCTTTCATTGTTGAGTTTTTCTTTTGAGTAGCCACTAACAAGTAATATCTTTACAGGAGTTTTACGATGACGATTGCTTCGTATAAATCAGCACCAGTTAACACCCATGGAAGCTATCGCTTAAACGTGGCGTTAAAGGTTAGAGTTTTCTGCCTGGATGTACAGGCAACCTGCAGCGCGGCGAAGGATATTTTTCATGCCGGCTACGCTTCCGCTCTTGATATGATACTGAATGCAGCCCCTGTATCAAACAAGAAGACTATTTCAGAACTTTTACCCCTGATGTCCAAACACACCTCAAATATCAACTACTGAGAAGGGGTTAATGGTTTTTCTGTAACTTATGGGGTAGTTTAGGTTAGATGCACGGTTTTGTGCGTTTTACTGAATGTGTGCCGAAATTTCAGTGATATTAGCGGAATTGGCCAGCTGGCTGAGATTGTTTGGGTCTAATCTCTAGCAAAGAGCGTTCTGTGTCTGGCGATCAACCTCGTCTACCCTGTGTTAGCTATGTTTGTGTCAGTCGTTACGTCATCGATGTAACGTTGGCCACTAGTTTGCAAATTTTATGTCTTTGCTGGTACCGGTCGCTTCGTGTCGCAGATAGCACAAGAACTGTGATGGGGACATACCTACCATGTTTTCCAACTGAAACAACCACTGTATACTCTGGTTTTCCGACATGAGAAGGCGATTCATCACATCGCACTTGAACACTGTGTATGGTTGCTCGTTTAAGGGTCTCGCGCCCACTTCTTAATCTCATTGGGTAACTAAGAAAACACGTCCTTATGCGTGTTGGTTTTGGATTTATTGCTATGCTGGTCAAAGTAGTGTTCTAGTTGAGCCAACCATAGATCAGGGCCATGTCAAAACCAGCTCAACAGTTTAGAAACTTCCTTTGCTATCAAAAGAACTATTCAGATTCCCCACCGGCGACCCTTGTTATTACAGAGCTCTACTGTTGTGTGTGAACCTTTATTTTCGCAAGCACGGCAGAGGGCAAGTGAAGGAGGGATTTTTAGTCGGACAATCGGAATGGCATCCATCATTCAGTAGACAAGGAAAGACTTGCAAATCATAAATAAGACATAGTTCCTACCTGGCTGCTCGTTCTGTCATTGTTAGCTCCTCAATTATTTACTAAACTTGAGTAGCCATAGCATACTGAGTTGCGGAGGTCCTATAATGTGTCTTTAGTCGTCCTAGTCAATGTTTTCCCTCTCTAAGTTTCGTTGATTCTCTGTTGTTGAGGCGTAAGAATGACGTGACTCAAGCCCATATCCAGTGTTAGCTCTAAAATGTATTTCCTCCGGAAATTAAGGACTGTGGAGCACTATGCCGACTTGGATTACTTTTCTTATCTGAGGAGCGGCTAGTCATGGTGGTTTAGTAAAAGCTTTCTTTCCTGCCTGTTGATTATGTATCCTCTGACCGTAAATTTAGCTATGCAGGGATACGAAGTGATAATGGACTACAATCCAGTAACATTCAGAAAGTATTCCTCAATTTTCTCAGAGACTACCATAGTATCTCCCCAACATCATGCTTTCACCACTACGGCGCATTAGCATGACTCACACAAAGGAGAGGAAAAGCCTAACGCGCATGCCTAATGAAGAATATTTTCAGGTACAGGGAATGCTGTATCGTTTTAAAGGCACACTAACTGGACATGTAGCAACCGCCACACTCTCATCTTTTCAAGAACTTACAGTGCGCGGTATTTTTTTCATTGAATTCAGGAAGCCCCAAAGATGAATCAGCCGTTGAACACTGGATATCCGAAGATCATCTAAGTTTGCAAACTTTTCGTCTCCAATGAGTTAACGACAAACCAGGGCACGTGAATACTACTCGACTTTGACCTCTTGCAGTAGAAATAAACAAGTAATTCATCTTCGATTAAATGTAAGGACCTTCGATGATCCCATAGGTTTCCACGGAGTCTCGGAACTCCATCTTTCTGAAGTATTTCTAGTTTCATTCTCAGTGTCAAGAAAGTTGGTAACCAAGTACTTTGGAACCTGTTTCCATAAACCAGCTGTGGATTGGCAGTTATGCGAACGGAAGCGCTGACGTTTTTGGTGGACCCTGTAGTAACTGGCTTTTCATTTGTTGACCACTAACTGACTTTGCGAATCATAGGCTTGTAAAATAAACCTCTGCATCACTTGATGAGTTTCTGATACTTTTCCTGTAATGTCTCGCTAATTTCTTTTGGATATTCCAAAATGAGAATTATATTGGAGTGACTAACTGTTTCTGTACCTGCAGTAGCAATAACCCCGGGTACGTTCATTTATTTGAGAATCTACATGGATGCAATCAAATATTTTTCAGGGAGTTATTTTTGCTTATCAGTTTGAGAGGCCTGGATAGAGATGATATTACTGCTTTGTTCGCTGCATGTCTACTAACGTTTTGAACATCTTAGTCTCCATATATCGAATTCATAGTCGCCAGACTCTGTGTCAGGTGTTGCTTTTTAAACAAACCACTAAAAAGTTTGTTCGCTCTAAAGATACGTATTGCGTTCAGTCATGATCTGTTAAATCTTCCATTAACATAGGCCTTAACCACCTATGGAAAGCCCCATTCAGGAGGATGGGTTGGATTTAAGCGATATGTCAGTTGATCTAATTGGCATGAATAAGTGGCAAGTTATTTCCAATACTAGCATAAGCCGAATGGATTAAACATGACTCAAACAAACACGATATTGACATTGCATTGGTTTTCTTACTTCCTGATGTGTGTTTAACATACGACACACTTCGATTACATTGTAAACTCGGTATCTTGATGAAAATTCAGCCGGATACAATCAATCTTTGAATCTTTCTATCACTGCCATTTTGGTTATGGAAGAGTAGATGCTTCATCACAACAGGCCGCTCAATATTGGTTCCTACATTAATTACGTGGAACTTACTTTCTGTTCTCCCACCGAACTGTCGCCAAAAATATTATGAATCATATCGTTAGCTACTGTTTATCGTATCAAGATGGAAAGTTGTTCATTGTCTGCCATACCATCATGCAAGGTGCCACTCATAATTTGGAGTTGAGTATCATTCGAAATCGCTTTGTTAACAACGAAAAATTTAGTTAGGTGGATCATAAATTCTAATCTGTACTTGAAGCAGTAAGTTATTACAATGCATATTGTGAAACATCGAAGATGATGCAGAAAATAGGAAAATTTGAACAAACTGAAGGTCTAAAGAGGAAAAAGGGCTGGCGAAAAACGAGGCCAGGTCTGAAATGACCAGAAGCCTACCAAAAATGAGTCTGGTAGATGTGATTTATACGGTGAATGAAAGAGTGCGATCAGATGTTATTTAAGCGTAAGCATCTAAGCATCTTCGGTTTAATTCAAGCTCTGCAAATGAATGTCGGTGATTTTTGACTCAGTATATGTTCTCTGTCTGGTATTACTGAGATTATTAGGTAACCGCACCTTGGCAGCAACAAACAAGATAAAGCATACAGTGTGGAAAGGAAAGGCGTTACCAAGTATTTACTGGGCGTAAAACAAACCTTTTTCAGTATGAGTCTGATGTCAGTGGATGAATTATCCGTAGAGACATTTAGTTACGTTTAAGTAAGGTCAGAATAGTGGAAGTATTTCTTCACAAATTCTTGATCTTGTAGTTTCGCAGCAATTAGACCCAAATAAATGAAGGAGCCCTGGCACATACAGTTCGGAAACCTAGAACTGTTAGCTTTTTGTATCCTTCATATGTAAATAACACTAAATATTGTAGTTAGCATTGGACGTGAGTAGAGGCGGTCTCTTAAATGTAATATTTATTGTCCAACAAAGGCGGCTTTTCGGATTTTTCGGACAGAATATGGATTGTAGCCTTTATATGCTGTTTTAATTGTAATTATTACTCATATTTCTTGGGGCTTTGAGGACCGTTTGTTCACAAATACTCTTAACCAATAAATTACGTCAGCTACGCTAGCTGTAACCGGGCTGTAATGTCTTTTGGTACTGATCCTCGTCTTGGCTATTCTGGAATGTGTGAAGACCCGTCTGTTTGTCGTGACTATCTGCGAAATGTTTGTAAACGTGGCAAAAAGTGCAAATATAAGCATCCATCACCTGAAGAATGCGAGAGGCTTCGGTAGGTATTTTAAAAGTTACTTTCCAATAGCATAATAATGCCTTTTACAGCTTTCAAACTTTAATCGTATTTCATATTAGCCTGTTTCCATAAAAACAAAATTGGGTATTTAAAGCTTGGTATAATTTCTATAAAGGGACCTATTCTTTTCTGCTTTGATAAGTATGTAGTGGTCAGTTGAATGGCGTAACCGTAATAACTGCCGTCTCTGTTAAGTGAGTCTTATGCGAAATAGCTGGAAATATCGGGCATACGAAAGGTCCCATAGAAAAACAGACTGTATTCCCTATTCAATAAGGCAAAAACGGAAATCAACCTCCTTCCATCGGCTTCCAGTTGCGAAAAGATGTTATAATGAAAGCCAGTATGCAAGAAATATATTTAGTCAAGTTAGTCATTTAGCTCTCAATTCCCCGATTCATTGCTCATGTAGCAGGCTTTAATCTGATGACAATATCCAGTTGCTTAAATTGAAGTGGGTGAAGCGGGACTAGAAACCTAGACACACTTATTAAAAGCTGTACCAGTTAGCTTCGTTTCTAGTTTTAGCGGTAGAATACAGTTGCAGATCTAAAATCAGTTTAGTTCCAACTTGCAACTAGGAGACCTGAGTTTTCACGACTAGCGTAGTTAGTTGAATGCAACTGTAGAGTGGCTTAAACTGGGTGATGATGATTATTCTTGTTCAATCTGTTCATTTCGAAGAAAGGAAAACGATGACTTAGTTCAAGTGTGTAAAGTGTTTAGTGAGCGCAAAGGTAGCGTACATTAATCAAAGGTACTAAGAGTGAATTGAGTTCATTATGAAGTAATTAGTATGCGAGATGAATGAAGTGGTGTCATTAAGAGAGATAATACTTTTGATAATTAAGAACAGTTTGGTAGCGTCAGTGTGTGTGCAGAAATCCACAAGGATGTAAAATTTTGTGGAATGAAAGGCACGTATTTGACTGTTAGCAAAATTGCAGGAAATAGGAAGGAGGACATGGGTGTAAGAACAGTACTCAGTCTAGGGCAACGTTGATAAATTCTAGTTCTGATTTTCGGAATATTGGACCGCAGTGTGGTCGATCCTATTTCCCCTTAGCTTTATGTATGTATAGACCATGGGATTGTCTTCGGTATGTCACACTAAAGTTTTTTCTAGAGCCTAAATTATGCCTTTTGTCTGAAGTATGCTAAGGCAAAGCTTTTTATAACCTTGCTTTCACGAACCTGTCTAATCGTACGTCCTATGTAACATGGTCCACAGAGGTAGTAAATCAGTATATGCTTGAGGATAAGCTAAGATGGAATTCATTTATTTTGGAAGTTGCGTCTGCCTTAATAAACTGTCAACTGACGAATTGTCAGCACGGATACAAACGGCTCGTTTGGTACTTGCTAACTTACGTTATCTGTGGCGTAGACGTGGTAACCGTCTATTAATCGAAGGAATCGTTTTCTCTATCCTTCTTTATGTTTGAGACATGATGGTTTAAAGTGGAGACTAGCTGTCTTTAACCACAGGTATCTGCGTTTTATTACCCGTGTTAAGTGGTATGATATGGTAGGTAGTATTGACGTGTGGTGTTAGGTAACGAGGGAAAGTCGATAAGTTTGTGAAGTTGCTTTGACTGAGTGCACCGAGCAACTGTAACAATAGGGGGTTTGTAACGTCATAGAGTCACTCGCCCGACTGATTTATAGATTACACTTTGACATGGTAACCGGGTATGCATGTCACTGTTACCTAGTGAGCTCTTTCAGTTGCAATCAATGTTCCTCCAGGTCTTATCACACGAGAAAGGTTTAGTGCAAGCTGGTTAGACTAATACCAGTTACCATCGGTGTATGCTGCTTACCCTATGTTAATCCTTAGCGGCCAGTAGTTTTCAAAAGAAAAGAAATTGCACAGAAAGCATCTTCAAGTATGCTATGTATTATCAGTCCTAAGGTGTTGTCCCATATACTTTCAAACCTTCGGTACTTCGAAGGTTCTTACCTTTGATAACTGTTTCGCAGTCGTAAATTAAGGTAGTACACACCGTTACTCAGAAAATTTTATTTATAATTATCCGTAAGATAATCTACTAATAACGAACATGCAATATTTTGAAATGATTATGATTGGCATTTGCCATTTAAAAGTGCTTCATTTTCTAGAAGAGTACTGCAATGTAACACTAGCTTAGAAGGTCTTGTTAGTGAATTATTGATTGTGTTTATTGGGTCACAGTTTGATCTCACTATAAATTGTGCTATTCTACAGGTCATATATATATATATTGATTCGCTTGATACAATCTTTTGATTGGTTGGTGAATAATTATCACTGAGGTTTTTTTCATTTTACAGTCGTTTCGACAAGACGTTTTGTCATGACTTTCAAAATTCAACTTGTCGCCGTTTGAACTGCAAATTTTTGCATTACACAAAGGAAGAAGAGGAGGTGTTCCGGCGTACTGGTTATCTACCCAATGATGCACAGTGGTCTCATCGCTCAGCGTCAAATAGTTATGATGAAAAAACACCAATCTGCAAGGTATATGTTTGAGAAAACAAAACTGTTGTATATCCCTTGATTTCCAGATTGATTTAACTTTTGAATTTGATGTTTAACTGTGTTTCTAGAAGGTATATGGAAGGCAGTAAGGTTTATATTTATCTTGAATAAGCGAAATCAATCTTAACATAATGTTTGTCATGTAGTGAATTTTTATTTTTCCGTACAGTTGGATTAAAACATGGTCTAAGGATTTATAAAAGAAGCTAGTCTCGAAGGCTTTCTGTATTTCACATATGACTTACTTTCTTATTTTACAGTTCGTCTGTACATACCCTCCTAACTGATGGAACTTTATTAAAGAGCCTTTTTTGTTGACCTGAAATAACACGCCAGTGTATGTCATTAGATGGTTGGATACAATCTTCAGGAAGTTTCGGACCTAGGTTTCGTGATTGTTGGTACTCGTCAGCGATCTTGAGGGAACTTATGTCCCTTCTGAGATCCGAACCCGGGTCAGCCAGTCCTGCAGTCAGAGACGTTACCACTGAACTTCCTGCCGATTGTCTCCAGCTATGTAAGAACAATTTCGAGTGCACTGTGATGGGAAATCACTTAGCACAGTAACCACATTACAAACTTGCCTGGTAGAATTCAGTCTGCATTAAACAAAGGATTAGACGCACGGCACCAGTTAGTGTCCAGTCGAAACACCAGTTTGTGCTCGTAGAGACTTATCTTGTGCCTAAATTTATGAAAAGCTGATTCGAAATGAGACACCCTCCACTCCTTATCGTCATATTTGTTAGCACCAAAGCAATCTGGCCATATATATGTATACATATATAACATTAAGGAGTTACCCCTACTAAGTTGTCTAGTTCGTAGTGGTATCTGAATTCTACGATTCAAGTTTGTTGTGTGGTGGTCATCAGACTAAGCGACAAGCCATCGTTGTACAGTATTAATTGATGTTGGATAGTTTGGTGCATGTGACAGGACAGCTGCAACTAAGTTCCATTCTTATTGACACCTATCAGCACGGCGTATCTGGAACATTGAGTGGACTGATTTCCCTTTAGAAAAATAAACTTATATGAAATTACATTCTATCACAGTGCCCAAGTTCCATGCTTGTTCCAAGCTTGTTGTCACTTATTACTACAATTCGTAGAACTCAGTGGGAATGAATAAATACACTGGGTTGATAAATAGCTGTAAGAATTGGGTGAGACTCAGGCCTAGAGCTTCCTACCGGTCGCCTTCAACCATAAGAAATCTATATGTAAACTATTATGATGCTATGATTAGACCTTCCTGATTAATGTGTGTTTTAGACGGACATTTGTGTTCTGTAGAGTCGCCGAGGAGGTCTGTGATTCTCCTTCATATATGATGTTATTGACATTGAATAGGGTACAATTTATCCTTTTTGTTCTGTTTAACTTAAAATATTGTGAATATAATAATCGGAAAATGACTTTGCAGATACATTTGATGTTTAGCTGTATTCGCTATCATCAGTGTATTAACAGCAGTGCATTTTCATGATGAGTTTCAAATCAAGTTTTGTATCCTCCTTCTGTCATTCTTTTGTTGCGTATTACTTATTATTCCACTATCGCCTTAATACATCGTGATCATTAATCAATATATAAATCAGAACGTGATGATTTTTATCATTAAAAACAAACTTTTTGTACTTTCCGAAGTTTATTCCATTTGCGGTGTAGCGATTCAATGATTAACTGTAAATAACGGACAGGCTGTCCGACACAGCATTGTCCTCTCTACATGTGCTTTGTTTTATTGCCCCAATTGTCCGTAAATGTCATTGTTTTTGTTTTTGTTGTAGTGTTCCAGTGTTTTATTACTGTACTCGATGTGGATTATAATAGCCTGAAACACTATCTTACCTGTGATATTATTTATATAAGTCCACTTAGTTAGTTGACTGTATTTATGAAGTGGTTTGAACTAATTCGGCTTTCTGAGTGTAAAATACTTGACCGACGTTTAAATGACCTCCATCAGATACATTAGTACCATGAAGGTGTTGGTGTGAATAATGACCAACCAACCAATCATATCAATCAATAGTATGTGTTGTATTACTTTCTTAATCCCTATCGTTAGCTTCATCAAATAAAATTTATTCCGTCGATCAGTTACGATGAAGTTATAAGAAGTGCATTCATTGTAAAAGAGAAAAGAGATTTCTCTTCTGTTTAACTTGTCGATATGCTGATTTCTTTAGAGTTATGTATACAATTAATCCCTGAGTGTTTTTGTTGGTTTAACCATTTTTTTTTCTTGTCCTCATAATCTGTCCATATAGGATTTCGCCAATGGAGCCTGTAATCGAGGAGCTAATTGTAAATATCGCCATGTCACCACACAACAGGCCCAGGAAGTAGTAAATCCTACTCTCTATAATCAGTCAAATTTACAAGAAGCTAGCTATGTCAGTGAAAACACACCAGCTGCACATATTGATCCTTCTCTGTTCAGTAATTCAACTCATTTCAGCCAACCGTCACTGATAAATAATGCAGTCATTGTATCGCCTACAAATTCAGTCTTAAATCCTGTAAGCAATGCATATATTCCTGGTGTTTCTTCACATTCACTTATGGGTCTTATTAGTAATACATCTACAGGACAACCTACTCTGTATGCTCATTCATCACTTGTCTCAATTACCAGTGCTCCTCATATTAGTCCTTGTTCTTCTGTCATCACAGTTGCTGCTAGTCCCACACAACATCCGAATGTAATTCATCCTCAGACAGCATTGTCTGCGCCTCATGCAACCTATCACATTGTTCCACACGATACTACTTCACATCACCATCTACTTGCAACAAGTTCAAGTCATTCACAAGCTCCTACACTATTAACCATTCCTCTATCTCAGTTTACTTGTAATGTCAGCAACAATAGTTTAATCCAATCTCAGGCGGCTATAGCTTGTTCTACACAACATCATGCTGTTGTAACTGGTGTGTTACCAGCCCATCCGTCAATATCATCTGCATCTGCAACCTATTATCCATCTTATGGTGTATTTCATATTAATCAACCCCCTGTAGAGAATTGTGATCAACAACGGGTTACAGCGGTTGAGATGCAAAAACAAATTCATGAAACTAGACCTTCAAGATGTCCAACATCAACAGCAACAGAAACAACTAGAATGACACCAGTTTCTGCTACAACGACGAAGACGGCGACAACCTCAGTTACATCGGTGTCTTCGTCAACAACAGCTGTATTAGCTGCAGCAGCAGCTGCTGGTTATATTGCACAACATTTACCTGTTATTGGTTCCAATAGTCTATCTAGTGGAAGTAATATATCTCAAGAGCATACTAATTATATGAATAGTAAAACTGGTAATCCATCGAAAGGTGTAAGTGTACATGAATCAGCTATAGCAGCTGCAGCAAATCTACCAACAGTGTCGGCTGCCGCTGCAGCCGCCGTAGCAGCAGCTGCTGCATTCGCTTGTTCCACTTCGATGTCACAAAATTCGAAGGTGAGTTTTAAACTAAGTGTCTGTATGGAATTATGGAATTTTCTCATTCTTCTTCCACCTGAAGTTTTGTTTACACTTAGTGTGTATCTTTGTTGTGAAGTTCGGCCGTGAGTGAATGGAGTACTGACAAAGTATGTTACACTAAACTAAGACAATCTCTTCGATCTCATACAGAGCCTATGGAGAGCTGTTATCTGATGTGATGATGACAACCAGTGGTTTCCACCCACTGTCCGCACTTTTGTCTAATTTCATCATAGGATGTACTAACTGAATTGATTCTGACTGACTTTAGCGAATTAGAGATTGATTTGTTACCAGGAGACAATCTTCTTGTGACTAGGAATGTGTAAATGACATTGTCTTCCTAGATGAAAACACTGATAAAGTGCAAAGTCCTCCTGAAAACTTTGAGCTGAAATCTTCGAATATTTGGTGTGTGATTCCCTCTTGTCAAATGTCTACGCGCTCACCTTGTAACCAGAAGCTCCTGGGTTCGAACCGCGGTGGGTGCGCATTGCTGAAGGGCCCCAAACTAGGACGAAACAGCTGTCCAGTACCCCCTATTGGCTTTCCAGTGGTTCTCTAACTGATATCATCTCATGATGAAATCCTTCATCCAATCATGTGGTATTTGTCAAATTACATCATCTTGGGCATAGACGTGATATCCGGCTATATTGATCAAATCGCACGAGTACTGCAGCTGTTCGCACCGCCCTCCTTTATAGATATGAGACAAGGCCATTGAAAGAGAAAGATATAAAAAGACTGGCTGTCTTTGACCAAAGCTGCTAGTGTTCTGTCTCCTGAGCTGAGTGTTATGTTATGGTAAGCAGTATTGACGTTGGATGTAGAGTGTTGGGTGGTAAGCGAGGGTAAGTAGTCGATCGATGTGGTTGTGAAAGTGAATCTCCACACACATTACTATTCTTTCTCCCTCACATTTCTGTTTAGTATAGTCTTTTCTTGAATACGTTTTTCTCTCTTTTGTCTTTCTTTATGTGCTACACGGTGTGCAACAACTTGAACTGTTGCACTTCTGTGTTGAAACTCAGTCAAATCTCATTATATATATACATATATATATATGTATGTATGGTGTTTTAGAGTAGTCGCTTTTGCCTAGACCAACGACCTGCTGCTCTAGTTCTGTCCTCATCCTGAGACGGACTTGTAACTAACACTACCATAATTAGTAGTAGTATGATGGCATGTTGCATTTTTTAACTATCTTTGAAATAACTCACTTGATAAGTTTTATCAGGTGATGTTTTGTGATAAAATACGTGAATCTTAGAGAGTTAAGAAGAAGAATGAGGCGTATGCTGCTGTGCTGATCTCAAGGCTGAAACAGTTACATATAAAAGACAGTGTTCAGCGAAGAAAATTTTCTTTATCGACGAAATCATCTTCAGAGGCTGTACTGCACAGTCGTATTTATACTTACCAAAGTATATATATATATAGTGGTCTATTATTGAGTAATAGAGAGTGATATAATTGATATAATTACTCGGAAGTGGCTTTAGAAGTGAAAGTTAAAAGTTGTAAATTACTTGGTACTCAACGGCACAAAGATAGAAATTTGATAGGGTTAAAATTGCTATTGAGTGAGAATAAAGGTGCTAGTTGAGTGTCCAGTTAGCAAGTGTGAAGAGAGTGTGAAAATGTACAACAAGGAACATATGAAAATGATAATAGTGAATTAATTATTAAATAAAAAGCAAACTAAAAGTAAAATAAAGAATGAAAAGAAGAAAAAATCCAATTTTTTTTTACAGGGAAAAGGTTAAGCCGAAGGTAGAATGAGACTGGACAAACTTTTTCTGTATACAGAGTTTAGGGTTGTATTGACGAGTTGCCAGCGCCTCCGCCATACACAAAAGCCGAAACCTGACGCCCTTTGTACCATTTGGCCTCACCTTGCTGATGATCTTGAAAGACAACTCTGGTAAAGCTACGTGGCCTGAGTTAACCAAATGCTCGAGAATTGAGCTAAAAATTGTCTTGCATTGTCCCTTTGCTAACCATGCCGGATAATGTTCAGAGATGCGTTTGGAAAGTGTGCGCTTTTTGTGTGCGGCCAATATAACTAGCTCCACACGAGCAGGTGAATTTATAAAGACACATTGAAGTGGCCCATCCAAAGTGGCAGTTTATCCTTCACACATCCATTGATCATTTGTCGGCTGTAGAAATTGATACGTAGCTCAGCCATAAAGAAGGCTTTCCTCAGTGATCTGCATAAGTGATTCTTCAGGATCTCAGCTGCGGTATCACCTTTAAATTCAACAATCATAAATAGCAGTTTCTTTGACACCGTCTGGGTTCTTTCAGGCCTTTTCCTTAACTTCATGTTTTTCTGGATAAATCCTGGAGGATATCCATTCTCTATGAGAACTTGTCTGAGTCGTCCCAGTTCCCTCTTGATTGTATTACTGGAACATATCCTCCTCATTCTTGAGGATGAGAAGTGGATCAGGTTTCTCTTTCTTCTCAAAGGGACCCAACTATGGAAACTTGTGTACTGACCATTCCATGTTGGTTTCCTGTAGATCGATCTTTGAAGAGAACCATCAGATCTCCGTTTTTGGAAGAACATCCAGAAAATGGATATCCGAGTTCATCTCTGATTTCGACGTAAAATTGGATGGTATGATGGCAGCTGTTGAACTCTTTAGTTATCAATTCGATGCTGGTATTGTCGTCATATATGATGAAAGTATCATCCATGTATCTTTGGTACAAATGGAAACCATCACACTCACATAGACTAGAAACTGGAGGTAATCAAGAATGGGTTAGCCAAGAAACTCATTGATTAAGTTTTTTATAGTTTGGTTTGTAAGGGTTAGTTCTGTTTTTACGAGTTGATCACGGATTGATATCACTTAAAGAACCATTGAAAAGCAGCCACAGGGAGCACTGCCAGACAGCTGTTCCATCCTAGTTTGGGAATCATCGCCAGTACGCACCTACTGGGATTCGAACCCAGGACCTTCCGGTTACAAGGCAAGCTAGCTCGTATACCACTCAATCACTGGGACCCGATTCAATGGCCAGCCCATGAATTCTAACTTTTACCAATTCTTGATTTAGCGCGACCCCAACCGGTGTCGTCGGTGGGACATCCATCTTCACACGTGACATCTGGATGGACCTCTCTGGTCATGACTTCTCACTAGAACTCCAGGAAAGTCCGTCCATCCTGTAGCAAGTCACTAGCGAGCATCAGATTAATTTTCTATAGTTTGGTTTGTAAGGGTTAGTTATGTTTTGAAAATTCAAATAGTGTCTTATTAATCTTTACTCATTTCCTCTTTATTACACAAGAAAGACCTTAATCTAAGCCGGTATTGTTATGTCCTAGTGCAGTGTTTTTATCGAACTGAGCAGAAGTTAAAATACAAAAGTCTAGAAGCTACCCTTGGTTTGGAGCTGTTGTTCATTTCTGTTTGCCTCCAAGTAACGATCGCCACAGAAGTCATGTTGTTGTTGTTGTTGTAATGTTGAAAAGCCATTTCTTTCATGAATTATTTTCCTCCACTATCTTCTTAATAAGTATCCTATTTCCTCTTAGAACTTCTTTTCTAATACAGAGTACACTTCGTTTACTTTATATGCTTTTTTCCATCTTTCAGTTTTGTTGATTCGATTTGATTTGATTTTTTTTGGATTGTAGTATCATTCTATGCTTCCAAGTAATCAAACAAAGTTCAATGATTTGGATATGGAGTCTAGTTCATCAATTCCTTCGCCTCGTATTATTACCAGCAATAATAATAATAACAGTAATAGTAATAACAACAATAATCATCATTTCAACGGGAATTCTAATCACACCAATAGTAGTAACAACAATATGACCTTGAGGAGTAATACTGAGTCATGTTCTTGTCAAAACTCACCACACAAACTAGACATTCATAGTATTCATAATAATAATAATAATAATAATAATAACAATAGTAATAATGATTATAACACAAATATGAACACAATGACTGCATGTTTTCAAAATCATCCACACTGTTCTTCAGGCAGAGAATCATTATATTCGCACGATAATAATCCCAATAATGGCGGTAATAATAACAATAATAGTAGTAGTACCACTGGTAACTCTATTAAATCAATGTCTTCAATAGATTGTATATCTAATTCTATGCCTTCCTCATCGGAATACTTGAATCCAGCTGATGAAGAGCAAGCGAAAACAGCAGCTGCTGTCGCTGCCGCAGCATGTATTGGTAAGCGGATGATGATGATGATGAATGTGACGATATTTGTCGTTTATTCATTGAATACTAACTAATCGATAACTGTTTTTGTGTGTACTAATTTAGTGAGCTATATTGTGCGTTTGGGTTTTATATAGTGAGATGACTCTTGGTTACCCAAGCATAATCCGATTAAGTGGGGTCAACAGCAGATATCATAGCAGAGAGGATCCCGAAAGCAAGACAAGCTTTCATTACTCTCAAGTCTGTGAGGAGGTCAACAGCACTCAGCATCAAAAATAAGATCCGGATTTTCAACTCCAATGTGAAGTCAGTCAGTGCTACTATGCGGATCAGAGACTTGCACTGCGCGTCATAAAGAGCATCTCAAACAAACTACAGACCTTCATCAACAGCTGCCTTCACTCAACACTCAAGATCAGATGATTGGCCAGAAAAGATCAGCAACAGAGATCTCTGGGAGCGAACCAACCCAGCAGGAACCGATTGTGAAACAAATAGGCAGGAAGAAATGGAGATAGGTGGATTGGCCATACTCTGAGGAAACCATCAAGTGAGTGACATCACTAGACAAGCCATCGCTCGAGTGGAACCCGAAAGGGAAGTGGCGAGTTGATCGTCAGTGCGAAGGTGAGGTGACTTGGAGGAGGTCATGTGAAAAGGAGATGAAAACGTGTGGGCAGACTTGGAGCCAGGTGAAGACTCTAGCAGAGAACCGAACGCCATGGAGACGCACGGCTGAAGCCCTATGTTCCTCTAGGAATTAAAGGAAACAATAATAATAATATAGATCCATTGAAGAAAAAAATACCCAAGACAATGGCTTATTGTTAAATGATGGTTGGACTAATATTTAGAAAGAGATTGAGACCAAAGTGACCTGGACTGTTGTACGCTGTTCTGGTTTTCTGTTGGCGATTTTTTGAACTCTACCGTTCTCTTATCTGTTTATCTGTAGAAAGACTATCCACCCTCACCGTTATTAATGGAAAAATTAGTGCCTGTAGAGGGGTGTGACAGTACCATATCAGTAGTTCTGAGGACCGATGTCGTTTGTTTACACAAAGTGAAAGTCATCTTTTAATACGTGCTTATGTCCTTTCAAATAACTGGAGATTAGTTATTGAACTATTTGGTTCCATTGATAAATTTCGATAAAGAGAAAGAAAGACCAGATTTGCAGGATAAAATGTGATACCATCAGTCTATTTCACAGGTTCTCATCAGCTGCAAGTTATCTGAGATTAGAATGGTTATAAATAATAACATTTCAAAACTTCAATGTTTGAAAGGTGATAGTGAAAACATTATAAGATGAACACATCCGGAATATAAGTATTACAATACTTTTTAGATGAATTTACCTCGCCCTATAAGCTATAAGCAGGGATTTGTAAGGACACTGCACGACAGGGCCAGGAAGTTATGTTCTCCCAACAAGGTAGACGAATAATTAATTGTTGAAAAATGCCTTAAGGAAAACGGGTATCCAAAAGGATTTATCCTGAAGTACCACAAAGAAAGAGATGAGAAAGCGAAGTATCCAACAGTTGAAAGGAAGAAAGCGTTCATTTACCTCACATATAATGGAGAAACAGTATCGCAAAATATTGAAAAGAGGATGAAAGGAGCAATAAAGAGATGCCTCTCTGCAGCTAATCTGGTGACACTGTACTGCACTAAATGCTATAGAAGCCAGTCGAAACTGGATAAGTAACCTGCTGATATTACCTCCAATTCCTTTACCTCACTAAGCCAGTAATAGAACTAGTAGAGAGGGAAGGTTGGTCATGAGGCTAGAAACCCCATCCTGTAAAATTTAACACTACTACAGAAACTTCAGGCCTCTAGCTTGAAGCCCTATGTTCCACCGGGAATGTGAAGGAAGGGCATTTATAAATTTACGTGCACCTGCGGCAGCAAGTACATTGGAAGGACAGAAAGAAGGGAGTCTATCCGGTTTTCAGAGCATATTCCGAGAAACGTATGCTTAAAAAGGAAGCTCAGCTGAGCTGAGCTCACTAGTGTGTATGACTAATCAGTGTAATGAAAGTAATACGGTTACCAAGGGAGTGAGAGAGACTGACTACACTCTCTCTTTCTGTGTGCATAAGTTTGTTCTGAAACGTTTGATTGCAATTGCTTCAGCAGCTAATCGTAGTGGAATCGCTGTCCTTTGTATGTCTAATATTTTGAAGGGTTTGGAAATCTCTACAAAATGACTCCTATCCACAGGGTGGGTGTTTGGTAATTGCACTTTGTAAATATCTGTTTCCTTTTAAGCATAAGTTTCTCGGAATATGCTATGAAAGCCGGATAGAAGTTCTGCCTTCTTTCTCTCCTTCTAATGTACTTGCTGCCGCAGGTGAGATTTATCTCATGGTCAGAGTGTAGCCTACATTAGATTAGTTTTGTTGGTCGCCGGATAGTCCTGTCTATTTGGCACTACTCAACTCATCCAAAATGAAATTTCTATATTCGGTCTGAGTGTTGCTTGGCTAAGAATTTGCATGTCAAACTGTGACAGTAAGTCAATCATGCGGCTTTCACAAATGCTGTCTTGCTTTACTCGAAGTTGCACATTACCAGTGGGGGTTGGTTTTACTTTTGCTAAGCTAAGTTGCTGTAGGTTGTCGATAATGGACTTTATGCTTTCTTTTTTCTACAGTGTCCTTCTTTCCCTCTTATTCAGCGTTTTTCGCCTTGAATTCCCCTGTTGTATGAGCTGAATGATGTGGTTTCGAAATCAAACTTTGGTGAATCGACTATGTGTTAGGGAAGAGCATCCCATTCACAGGTCTAAATCATGCCTGCCTTATAGCAGTGTGTATAAATCTTAAAACCCCACCTACATTGTAAATAACTACTTAATGTGGTGTGTGGTGGTGGTGGTGGATTCAACATAGAACTTGGCACCGAAGTGCATCAGTTCGAGTTGCCACGTTCCAAATAGCACACAAAGATAGGCAGGAAAGTGAGTGAAGAGAATCAATAGAATTTAGATAAGTATAAGAGTGAAACAGAATGAGTAATGGTAGAAAGGAATTTGAAGGTTAAAGAGACTGAATACATTTGCGTAAGTCATTGACAACGATTTTGAGCCATGTCACCTATTGTCTCCAGCCATTGATTCTTAGAGTCCCGAGAACGGGCCCCAACCCGGAAGTCTGCATCTCCCTACCTGACTCAGTTTAACTATCAGGGATTTCATGGATTGATGAGGCCATGTTTTTGTTTGGCCACCACTTACTCTTTTCCAACCTGCACCTATATCAGCTAGTAATGCCCGTCCGTCGGGGGAGGGGATGGTTAGGCATGCGCAGCACGTCACCTAGTCATCTCAATATATGTAACTTTATAGCCTGGTCGATTGATTTTCCCTCTTTTCCCAACACTCTACGCCTAATGTCAACATTACTTACCTTATTATACCACCGAACGCGAGAAAGAGATCGTAAACATCTGTGGTCAAAAACAGACAATCTCTTCATGTCTTCCGCTCTCAATGGCCACGTCTCACCGCCATAGAGAAGGACGGAGCGAACTGCTGAGCAGTATACACGTCCCTTGGCTGACAGCCGGATGTCACGCCTACGCCAGAGACGGTGTAAGTTAGCGAAAGCAGCTAGAGCTTTCTGGATCCGTGCTGAGATTTCGTCACCAATCAATCCGTTGGTGCTGATACAACTTCCCAAATAGGTGAAGTGGTCAACATGTTCTATCACTTCACTCCCTATCACTAAGCTAGGAGTTGACGTAGTCCAGTCCTGTAGCAGCATCTTGCATTTCACAGGGGCGAATCGGATGCCAAACATACGAAGATTGCTGCTCAAGGTGTTCAGAAGACTCTGCATTTTGTCAGCGTCCTCTCCTAACAGGACTATGTCATCTGCGTATTCTAAGTCTATAAGACTATTCCCTGGTAATAAGTCGATTCCTAAGTTGTTAAGTTCAGTTAAGGATACTTCCATTAGTATATCTATGATGAAGTTACACAGAAAAGGGGAAAGTGGACATCCTTGACGGACTCCACTGGTGTAAGTGACTACTTCCTTCCTTCCTTCCCGTAGATCATGTACCTCATCAATTATACCATTCAGTGTTTCGATCTAGTGAAAATGCATCAAAATCTCAATCATTCAAGGCTATACCATTCTGAAATATGCCCTATGAATTTGAAGGAATCTGGTATCATGCTTAAAAATGATAAACTTCAGTATTCCATTTTTCATTTGGGCGCCACATATAAATTCACTCTGCACTGAATATAGAGAAGACGGATGTAATGTCGGTGTCCAGTCAACACCACCATCACCACCACCAACAACAACGAACATCAGGCACCATCAGTAGGGGAGATCTACAGGGAGTCACCTCTTTCACCACTTACCTAGACGGCGTCGTTTCAGTTACATGTGACATAGATGAGGATGTCGAAGTTAACCAGTATCGGAAAAGGAGAACACACCTTAATTACCCTGTACTCAACACTTATGCCGAGTCAGCCAGTGCTTCCATATGGTTCAGAGGCCTCGCGTACATGCCACAGGAAGCATTTCCAACAGACTGCTGTAGACTTATATCAACAGTTTCCTTTACTAACACCCACATGATGGTGAAGATCGGATGACTAGAAAGGATAAGCCAACGTCAAGAGAATTCACTGGCAACCAACTAACTACTCATCGAATTTCCGAACATCACCCTGCATGGTGGTTAAGCAAAGGACAAACAAAATCTATTCACATAGCGCTATTCTATCTCACTCACCTTGTGGATACAGAACACAAGATTGACGTTAACCATGCTTTCAGGGTCATTTACCACATACCAACAAATCTCAATTTTGCCTTAAGAGTTCGACTACTAAATATTGCTGAGGCTGGCTGTTGGGATCCATATTAACAAGCCTAATTTGTGCATCCAAAAAAAGTTAGTTCAGACATTATCCTTACCCGCTTGGCTATCTAGGTTTGAATGAACCCTTAATTTCTGTGGAATTTCCCTAATTTTAGCTGATATTCTATTTGCTATTATATCTTTATTATTATTATAATTTAAGCATCTTTAATGAACTGTAATTCCATTGATCTTACTTTGCAAATCGATATTATTTAAAAAAAACCAATATTGTTATTGACTACTATTCTAGAACATTCTATGTATATAAATATGCATATAAAATTGTAGAGCCAAAGAAGGGAATTATCTATCGAAAAAGATATTGTTTGCTCAATTATTTTGTGTTTTATAAGTATAAAGAAGTAAATGGAAGTTGGATTGGACACACAGTGAATGGACCGTTAAGTAACATCACGCTCCAGACCCCATCCCCCGGATGGAATACGATGAGTTGGCTATGGGTCTGAGGGTAGCGTGAAGAGGAGATCATTTGACCAGGGGTAACAACTTATCAACAGTCTTCTGAAACCAGCTAGAGACGACTTCAGAAAAATGTGTGGAATGCCAGTGTGCTTTTGTGGTCCACTTTTGTCCCACTCGGAACCCAATGGGAATAATAATAGTAATAATAATAATATAATGATCTTTTCCTTTATACTTTACATCTAAATTCTCTTTGAATTAGGCATAATCAGTTCCATTGCGTGATTCCCAAATTGAAGGTTTGTCACCAATTTCTGTTTTGTTTCAAATAATCTTTTCTTTATAAATATATATATAAATATATCCAAGGTATTTGTAAACACTTCTGTATTGTATTCAATTTTCACGCGTATTGTAGGCGCTATTTTCTCTCAACCAATGGCTGCTGCAGCAGCAGTTGCAGCTAGTGGTGCGGCAGGTGTTGGCAACTCAGCTCCATCATCAGTTGCTGCAATGCTTGGAAATTTAATTGGTTGTAATGAAAAAGATATTATGCATGCTGTTCAATCGTCATCAACGTTATCATCGGTGTCGGCGTCGGCGTCGTCATCATCATCTTCGTATGCCGGAGCATCGTTATTATGCAACTCATCTAGACATAATAACTGTTCTGTTAGCAATAAATGTGATTCTGATGCTACTGCAGTTATCAACCGTTGCCCACAGCAGCAGCAACAGCAACAACAACAGATTTCTAAAGTTGATGAGAAAAGTTCCAAAGATGATCATCAAAACGAACATGGCGGTAGTGGTGGTGGTGGTGGTGGTGGTGGTGTAGGCGTTAGTAATAATTCGATGGATCAAAATAATGTTCAATCGAATACTTTCAACATTTCTTCATCGTCATCAGATCGTTGTAAGTGTACAAATACCTTATCGGATAATAATAATCCACATTCTCTTCAAGATACAATTACCTCAGATTCAAGCAATTGGTCCAGGTAATGTTTCTCTCTTGGTTATGATGAAAATGTTAATGGATTTTATTTTATTTGAGTTGTGGATGTGATATTTTTTGTTGTTGTTGTTGTTGAAATTTCATGCCTTGAATTCTGATTGCAACACAGAAGACTCGAAATTTGAGGTTTGAAGTTTTAATAGCAGTGGTGTCGTTTTTTCGTTTTTTTTTTTAACGGAACTGAGTTGCTAACTCCACGCCTGTAACGACAGAAGACAAGAGTCAGGCCAGACAGATCGTTTATTGAGAAAATCAAGAGATATTTATAGATTTTTATGTTCATTGTTATTCGATACTATTAGCAGAGAAACAGCGTCCTCTGATTGGTTGTTTTCTCGCCAAAGGTTATTCTGTCATGCTCTGTGGTTGTTTCTTAAAAAGTCAGGCCATATATCCGCGAATCGTATTTGCACATGTTAAATCTGCTGTGATTGGTTGTCGAGTTCCTCAAGGTTAGGATTTGTTCGTGTTGTGGTTTTTTCTCATGACCCTGAATCCGGACGTAACACTGATGCAAATTGTTGCTTACAATTTTGGCTTGTTCTCTGCCAGCTCTCACCACACACCCAAATCTTCCTTTTCTGAGCTTCCTACTAGATAGTTGAGATGTAGGAGTGCGTTGTTTGGGGGGGGGGGATCGAATCCCAGATTGCGTGTGTGGTTGGTGTGAAGCGATGTCGATCGAGATGCCTAGGACATGTGTTACGTATGCCTCTAACCATTGCCTTTTTCTCGACTGGCCATTTTAGTTGATATAGAATCAGGTTGGACAAGAACATGACTTCATCAGTCAATGAAATCCATAACATGTTTCGTTTTGTTTCTTTTTTCCTCTAGCGTAACAACAACAATGGCGTCAGCTGCAAAAGCCGCAGCTGCAGCTGCCGTCGCGGCTACAGCTGCGGTAACTGGTTCAGCTAATTTCTTTCGTCTAACACAGTTGAAAAATAAAGTTGATCCTCAATTACAATCAGGATCATCATTATCATCATCATCCAGTGTGACGCTGGCATCATATTTATCAACCTCTAATCCCTCACTTCGGTGTATTGATCAGTCAAGAAATCTTCGGCTGAGTACTACTACTACTACAGATCAAATGTCTTCATCTGTTATGGTTCATGATGATGATGTCGATGATGAAACTGAACTCAGTGGTTGTTTGTCAACTAAGGAAGCTGTAACAATGACAAGTGCTGCAGCGGCTGCAGCAATGGTAGCTGCGGCGGCTACAGTCGCTGCTGAACAACACCAGTTGATTGGAAATAATTTTTTATCTGAGGTAGGCTAATTCTCGCATTTTTCTATATTTCTAACCTTCATTATTATTTTTTTGTCATCATAATCACTCTGGTAGCGTAGCATTTCATCGTTATTCTCATGCTGAACCATCGTCTTTCTCAACGATTCATGTTAGCTGACATGGAATTAGTCTGTCACAGAGTCAGTCAGGCGTAGTCAGTTCAAAATCTGGAATCAGTCCATGAGATCATCGGCTGTTGGTTTGAGCAAGCCACAGAGGGATGTGTAGACGGTATTAGTCAACGGTTTTAGGAGACTGTTGGTTGTATGACTCAAAATCCTTCTTCCCATTGGAGCAGATGCATCCCAGTTACATTTAGCGCTCATGTTTTCCAGGTTACTATTCTTTCTCACGCATATTTATGCTGATTACGGTTTTATGGAGTCTCTTTTCATGTTTACCTTTGTGGGCTGTATGAAATGGGACGAATTGAATTGCTGCAATTCTGTCCAGCCAATAGATGTCAATAATAATAATAATAATAATAATAATAATAATAATAATAATAATAATAATAATAATAATGACGACACCTACAATAAGGAACCTAAATTATCAGTAGTAACTCCATACAAGGAAGGAACCTCGGAAACCTTACACAGAATTCTTAACAAGGCAGTAATAAAAGTGGGTGGCATTCAAACCATCCGCAAGCTCAATTAGAAACAAGCTTTGTCGGTTAAAAGATCTGTTCTGTGGAGCCTTTAAAACAAAACAACTTAGTTTATCTAATACCCTGCTGGAATGATTGTCAGGTCAAATACATAGGTCAAACTAGTAGAACAGGAGCAGTCAGACTAGCCGAACATAAAAACTTAGCAGCAAAATCCAGATTAGTTGACCCGAATAAGATAAGAAATCTAGAGAATAGTTCAGCGCTTGTAGTGGAGCGAGTTATATCGGCCGTCGCTCTAGGAACTTGATTTTTCGTGCTCTCTTGGGAACATCTCCCAGTATGGCTAAGTAAAGGTGTAGTGAAAACCACCAACAGTTCGATATTAGACCATGTGATGCAAACCGGCTACACAGCCAGCCCAGCATTGAAGAATCCTTCTCTATCATCTACCGGGTGCCAAGTAAATTGCCAAAATCATCGAAGCACCGCATGCTCCAAACAGCAGAGGCTATTGCAATTCGCCTCAAACAACCAGTGCTCTGTGTTCAAAAGAAACAAGTCCAGCCCCTAATACAGCCCTGGCCCTCAGTAGAAACTATAAACTCATGAATTTGTATTATTATCTTTCCTAATTTTTATAACATTCAGTTTATTGTTATGTTGATGCTATCGAACTGTAATCTATTGATATTATTATTGATTCGATGTTATTTAAACAACGACATTAATGTTGTTCATAACACTAATTCATTCACTATAATGTATAAATAACTGTAGAGCTTGATGATGAATGGGTTATCGAAAAGAGTGTTCTTTGTTCAGTATCCATTCTTCTGAAAATCTAGATTAGTTGACCCGAATAAGATAAGAAATCTAGAGAATAGTTCAGCAGCTATAGCAATCACTACATGCAATTACACACAACCATAAAATCGGATGGAGGGGATAAGATGACAGTTTCAAAATCTAATGTAACAGCAGGGTGGAGGGGGAGATTGATAATAGAAACTTTGTTTATCGAATCAACTGAGAGTGAATACGTGTAACAGGAATGAATCAACACCTGTCCACTCAGATATCTGGAAAATTCAACTACCCCAATGACGACAAATAGTAGAGAACAAAGAAAACTATGAAACTCAAATTTCGAAGTCGTGTGATTATAATTGATGGAATGATTATGAACATTAAGAAATTTTGTTCGAAACATTGTCATCCAGTAAATACTAATACTGTTTCACTGACTGTGTGATACATCTAGTAAACAAACAAATATGGAAGTGGAAAAGTCTGTCAAAAGTGATTTGCGATCAGAAATACTCACATAGCAGATGTGTAGATGAAGAAGGTATACTGTTCAACAGAGAGGAGAGTAGTATAAAAAACATGAAATGTGCAACAAATAACATTTAGCCATAAGAAGGTGACTATGCGAGGTCAAATAGCATATTGATACATTAAATGAGATAAATTCCAAAAGGGATCAACATTGGTTAGCAAACTCATACTACTTACTAGTAATAAGTAGTGTAAGTCTAAACACAAATAAAACAGTGCAAGAGGATGGAAAAGAAACTCAGTGTGATACCCTTGTACATAAAGGTCCTACTTCACTTCATGAATTGTAAGGCCTCCAGCATTTGAAGACGTTAGAAATGTAGTCAGTGAAAAAAGTTTGTATGAGCTTGAGAAATAATCTTAGACACATTGATTGGACACTAGTAACTAGTATGATCTGTCTAGTCCTTTCTTTGGTGCAGACTGAACTCTATCAATCAGGTTTGGAATGTGGTCACCACTCTACGTAGCTCGCCATCACGGTGCACATTGGTTTGATGATATAAGATGGTTGGAGGCAATCGACAGGAAACCCCGCTTGACCTAGGTTTCGCGCTAGTTGGCGCTCGTCAGCAAAGTGTATCTGCAACCTTGAAGGAACGCCCTGCTGACGAGCGCCAACCAGCACGAAACCTAGGTCATGCAAAGCTTCCTGTGGCCGATTGCCTCCAACCATCTAATATCTTAAGCTCATTGCTGAGATTAGACAACTGACGGAACTCAATCAAACTTTCCAGAAAAGAATATCTGTATTAAACCTTAATGGGAGATACTCTCATATCCATATACGAAACTGTCTCTAGCTACGACCCCTGAACCTTGCATGCTTCACGAAAGCAGGTATATTTCAGCCAGACGACGGGAGTCACCTATTACATAGACGGAGAAGAGCTTCTAGCTGGTAAAGATGAATTCTAGTTTTACTGCGTTGTATGTTGTATTTTTTTGCGGAATAGGAATTTCAAGTATATCTGAAGTCCAATCGCCTTTAGATTTTCGATTCCTGGTGATGGCTTTCCTTAAAAGTCTTAGTGATTAGTTTCTCTCTTAAGTTCTAGTCAATCAAAGAGTTGGCCTGATCAACTGCTTTAAGCACAGCGTGCGTGTGGTCCTATGTTACCACAATCTGGACCACGAACCTTTCTGATGAAATTATTATCATTGTTTAAGACTCACTGTGTGTAAATTTCTTCATGGGGTAAAGGAAAGTTGCATACGACTTGTGCGTCGGTGGCACAGCGCTTAGGACTCCCGTCCGGAGTTCGATCCCCTACCGATGCACACTCGATATCAATCGGTCGGCCTGCTAAATTTGGTCTACCGAAATCACATGCTGAAAATTCCATACTTGTACCAAAAATACGGTGTGAATTCAAGCTATAATCATAAAGAAAAACATTCTTGGGGAACAAACAACTTGAAAAAAGATCAACCCGTGAGTCCAAATGCTGTTAATCCTCACCGAAGAATTAATATTTAAGTAGGGAACTTATTTTATATATATTGAAATGTCATTTATATTACTATGGATGTAATTTTGTTTCTCCCCCCCCCCCCATCACTATATCTTTTTTTTTATATACTTTTTATGATAACAACAGATCAGCCATTCAAATAGATCAGAGAAACAAGATGCGCGTCGAACGAATCCAGGAAATTCTCGTCTACTGAACACTGATGAATATGATTATCATCGAGCATGTTCATCCTCTTCATCGCATAATGACTTCGCTTCACCTTCATCCTATGAAACAGACAGTCAAATGTATTCTCTAACTCGTCAATCTAGTCGTTATTCTACAAAACGACATAAAAATAATAAACGAAGAGCTACAGTCGATTGTCATTACGCTGATTACTCCTCCAGTCTTCATCCTCGTCATCCTCGACATCATACAAATTTGCCACGATCTGTTGATGATGATTATGAAGATGATGATGATGATAATGATGATGGCGACGCTTATGAAGACGATGATGTCGAATCAGCTGCTCTTATGTCTCCATCACCTGAAATCACTCCACCCTACAATCTACCACCGTCTAAAATGAGTAAACGGGATAGTTTATTAGGCTGCTTGTCGTCTTATTCTCGTGGAGTGGATGATGATGATGATGATGATAGTAGACCAGCATCTCCAGATCCATGGAGACCTGCAAATCGTAAAATTGTTATCTCTCGGACTACTGGTGGTGGTAAAACTGATCGCCTTGAAAGCAGTAGTAGTCATACTACTGCTCAATCAATAAATACTCCACATTATGCCAATAATGAAACTACCACTACTCCAACTACTACTTCAACTACTACTACTACTACTAATCCTCATCCTGACCTTTTAACCAGTAACAGTGTGTCTAGTTCCCACGTGAATCCTATGCATCGTCATCGTCGATCACTTTCAACAAGTGCTTTGTCATCCAGAGCATCCTCTGAACTTGTGCTTAAAGTTCGATCCAAGTCATTTCCAGCTTTGTATCGTTTACACTCTGGTTATCAAAAAGATCATAAATCCAGTGTCGTCTTTCCTACTTCATCATCAAGTTGTAGTCACAGATATATTTCAACAGAAGATAACCTCCCTGTTGTATGCTCAACTGGATCTGGGATGTCAACTTCATTGTTTTGTCCAAAGAGTACAGAAGTTGATATGAAGGTATTTCCATCAACATCATCATCATCATTATTATTGTCGTCATTATCCAGATATGGAGGAAGAGGAGGAGGAGGTCCAGCATTTGTTAAACGAAAACTACGTCGAACTACTCATCGTTATTCATCTCGACTTTCTAATAGAAGTAATAACCCTAACACTACCACTACTACTACTACTGCTACTGCTAATAATCATTCTTTCCTACACACAAACACTAGAAGACCGTTAACCAATGTTTCACCGACATCAGTTCTAAGCGAAGAAGGCTATAGTGGACGTGATGACGGTGATGATGATGATGCAGATTTTGTAGATCCTGATTATGATGATGATGAAGAAGTGTATGTGTTTTCTGTTCCTCAAACATCCTTGAAGCGTTCATCATCGCATAGTCTTACAAAGTATTCAACGAAAAGAAAGCGTTCTATGTATTCTTCTTCTTCTTCTTCTACTACTACATCAAATGTTCATTTCACTTCATCAGCATCCATAAAACAACAGTATGCTCTTCGAGCTGAAAATGCTCGTCTTCGGCGTAAACTTTCTAATGTAATGCGTCAACGTGGAGATTTACGAGCTGCTAATGAAATGCTCCTGGAAGAAATTGCTCGATTAAGACAATCAAGACGTGTTTCTGTCGTGGCTCGTATAGCAGAGTCTGCGACGAAATTTATTGAAGCGCATAAAAAATCTCAACTTGCTCAATCGAAGAATAATAGCTTTTCATCTGCTTCAAGTGCTGCTTCACAGTCGACTGTACCGTTTTCAATTGCTCAAGCAGCTGCTGCAGCGGCGGTTGTAGCAGCTGCTGCTCAGAGCGAAACTAATCCACCGAGTGTAACTGGCGTCTATGTGTCATCGCCTACTGCCTCTATTCATCAACACAATTCACCAACAATCAATGCTCAAGGCGGTTGTGGTGGTGGTGGTGGTGGCGTTGGCGTTGCTTCTAGTAGTATACACCCTTTGTTCTCACAAATTGCTTCAGGAAATACTATTTCTACTGGTATTGCTATCCCCTCGAATCATGCATTGACTGCTGTACAAATACAGGCGCCAATAGCTCCTCCACCTCAGGCGACTGCATTAATTCATCATCCACAAGGTTTACATCCTCAACAACAAACTGGAATATCCAATTACTATCAGCATCAGGTAGGTATATAGTGAATGTTTTTCCTTTTTGTATACATATAAAATGATATAATGTAATTAATAATTTGTAAATGTTTTATGTGGTTTTTTTTATTTAGTAAGAGAGAGAATAAGTAGGATCCCATTAAATTTTCTCCAACCTAGATTGACCACTTAATAAGCTGCTCATCAGTCCACTCCGTCCTCCTTTATGGCTGTAAGATCTGACCATTGACAGTGGAAGACATGAAAAGGCTAGCTAGCTGTCTTTGACCATAGGTATCTGCTTTCTATCCCCCGTGGGAAGTGGTATAATAAGGTGAGCAATATTGAGGTTAGGCATCGGTCGAGTGCTAGGTAAGGAGGGGAAATCAATCGACATGGCTGTGACATTACACCGACTGAGATGGTTAGGACATGTGTTACGCATGCCTACCGTAGTCATCGCCTTCCTCGACTGACGGGCAATGTTAGCTGATATAGGGTCAGGATGGAAAAGAGCTAGCGACAATCAAACGAAAACATGGCACCAGTTAATGAAATCCGCAACAGTTAGTTTAAGCCGGCAGCCACGTAGGGAGGTGTAGACTTCCTCATCGGGATGACTGGAAACAATTGGTGATATGGCTCAAACTCATCGTTCTCAATGGCTAGCGCAGATGAATCCATTCCTTGTGACTTATAATACCCAATAAAAACCATATGGTTCTTGGATATTACTATTCATTTTGCCTCATATCTCTGTTTACTGTCTCTATTTTGCATTTCTTCTGTGTGCTTTGTGTGCTAAATGAAGGGAGTGTGGCAACTCAAACTGCCGCACACATGTGCAAAGTTGTATCTCGAAAACAGACAGACAGACGGACAGACTTAATAAGCAATCTTTTGTTGTTGTTGTCATTGAGTGAGTTGAAACACTCATTTCAATAAATACGCTTAACAATGAGTCATGACTTTTGCGTAAGAATAAATAATATTATACTTGACTGATCAAACGTCAGTAGGGGTTGCAGGTGGGGGTGTGGGGTGCAGGATTCTAACTTGTAAACAAGTGGTTGACAATCGAGTGTTTAATGATAATAATAAACCACTGACTGACTGGTTTCAACATAGAATTTTGCATAGATGTACAGCAGTTCAAGTTACTACACTCCCTCCATGTAGCAAGCACACAAAGCAAGAGAAGAGAGATAATAAACAGAAGTGTGAGTGAGGGAGGGGAGAATAGAGTTTTATTGGATATTCTCCATTATGGATAAGATTTCATTTTGATAAATCACACAGTGTAGTGTTATACAGTAATATTAAGTGATGACCACCCTTCGAGCACAATTTGTTATTACTGCTCACATAATCATATCAAGGTACTCACTCACACAACTTTTTCCCTTCATTTATATACATGTGTGGAATTGATGATTAGACATTTGAATAAAAATCAAAATAAGATGATAATGTACATTCAGAAATAATAATAATACGAGTGTTATCAATCAAATACAATCAAATAGGATATAAGACGAGTGTTTTTCTCGTCAAAATAAGTAACTTGTTAGAATGTTATGATGTGAATTGAAACAGAATTTTAAGATTATTTATTATCCTCCTCTGATTTGACTGACTGGTGGTAATAATATCTTCCATAAATATCCCTGGTATTTGCATTGAGTCAATTCTGTTGCATGTGTTGGATGTAGACTCGATGAACCAGGATTCAGTAATCAACCTCTCTCTCCACCTACCTATATTAAATTAAAACCTCTCCTACCGTATTGTGTGGTTGTGTGTTAATGCATTCATCGCAATTGCTGAGCTTTTTTCTAAATTACCCATCTTCTCAGGGTCAACCAATCTGACCTTAGCTAACTTCTTATGCTCCGACAGTCTGATTGCCCCCGACCTACTAGTTTGACCTATGTAGCTGACATAACTCACAGTCATTGGTAGGTATTTTGTAAATTATACTATTTTGTTTAATTGGGTCCACCAGCTCCTTTAACCTACACAGCTTGCCCTAACTGAGTGAGTTTGTAGGTTTGAATGCCACCCTAATTCCTGCTTTATTGAGAATCCTACGTAGGGCCCCAGATGAACCCCTCCTTATATGGTATAACTGCAGGCATTAACACACAATCACACAATAAGGTGGGAGAGGGTTAAGATTCTAAGAAGTAATCTGTGTAGGTGGAGAGAGTCTACTGAATCCTGGTTCATTGAGTCTACACCCAACACATGCGATAGGAATGTCTCAATGCAAATACCAGAGATGTGTGTGGAAGGTATTATTACCACCAGTCAGTCAAATCAGAGGAGGATAATTTATAATCTTAAAATTCTATTTCAATTCAATTCACGTAGATCACAACATTCTAACAATTTATTTATTTGTGTAAGTATAAAACTTGGGCACTGTGGTATGATTCGGAGCAATAGTTTGCGCTCGACACGTCATCAGTTAATATTACTGTACAACACTGTGTGATTTATCAAAATAAAATCTTATGTATAATGGAGTTATACTCAACCACCACAGTGCCCAATTTTTATACTTATATCAATTTATTGGATATTATTAATCATAGAGACTGAATGCACCTGCGTTGTCAAAAAGAACGATTTTGAGCCATATCACCAATTGTTTCCAGCCTCTATTGGTTATTGCTCTCCTGAGGGTCCCAACCAGTCAGTCAGGAAGTCTACACTTCCCTACATTGTCAAGCTTAAACTAACTGTCATGGATTTCATTGACTGATGAAGCCGTGTTTTGGTTTGACCACCACTAGCTAGCTGTCTCTTTTTCAACCTGTTCCATCCTATGTCAGCTAACAATGCCCGTCAGTCGGGGAAGGCGATGGCTAGGCATACGTAACACATACATCTTAACTATCTTAATTAATGTAACTTCACAGTCTCGTTGATTGATTCTCCCTCCTTACCAAGCACTTGACGCCTAACCTCAATATTGCTCATCCCACTATACCACCTAACACTGGAGATAGAATGCAGACAACTATAATCGAAGATACTTGTTATTTCTCAATTAAAGGCGTCTAAATTTGTTATGATATTCAGTTTCTATAAATATAGTGTGTTTTTCCCTAATTGCAGAGTATTGTTACAAGGTTGGGGGAAGCCTGTATATGCAACCACCCTTACGAACTCTTAAAATCTCCTAAAAAACCATGTTTAACCGCCTACTGTCAATTATCCACTGGGCTAATGCGTTTAATGCAATATCGATGCACATTCTGTCCCAGGTACCTGCAGATGAATTCAACTTCCATGGTGTGGATCACCGGGAAGTAATAACCATCCACACATTTCCATAAGCACATAAAACTTTCCTGAGCATCACTCACCTCCATCGCTTTGCATCCCTCCCACTGATAATATCACTCCAGAGTTAGGTCATCTATCTTCTCTTAACTTTGTGACCAATAATAACAATCAGAGCTGGAAAAATACTGCTGATCGTATATTTAAATCAAGTTATCAGCTTGATACTGTAGCATTCAACGTCAGGGCTCTTTACCAAGTAGGACAACAGGCTTCAACAGACAGAACTTTGGTATCTAGAGTCATGAATGTATGTTGTACTCCTGAGAGATGTATACAGAACTCAGGTGTTCTTATTCACTTGCCCGCCCCCCCTATCCGGTCAGTGTAGTGAATCTGAAAACTTCATCTTACAGTTGTCAATTAGATTCTTCCAGTTCGCGTTTGAGTGCCAGAGCGGGAAAATTCCTGCTTGATTAGATCCCAGTAGTTAGTCGTATACGTGCTATCTAACTGAATGGATCTGTTAGAAGGGGAAAACATTGTGATACCTATCAATGGCTTCCCATAATCTCCGCTTACCCCCCCCCCCCCGCCGCCAAACCAACTTCACCTGGGAATAAGTAATGGATCAGTTCTATCAAAAGCTCTCTTGTTTGCTGTTTAAAGCAAAGATCTCAGATCTGTTACCATCAGTGCTCAAGTAGGGTCTATGTTACAGTTGGAAAAGTATATTGATGGTATCTATGGAATCCTAAGCTGACGAAGCTGTGCTGGGAGCTCTGAGAGAATGTACATCACACTAATCAAGGCACCCTACTTACTTGAATTTATGAAATTGTGTAAAATCGTATGGAAAGTTGTCATCTGAGGTGATGATGATCACTGATGTTCAATGTCTCCACTTTTATTCAACTATATCGTAGATGTACTAATGAATATGTCTCTAATTTTATTTCGGTGACTTGAGGATTGCATTGATCAGTAGAGTGGAAAGTGTATGATAATAAACACAGACCATACGAAAAGACTAATATAGGCAGAATGTTTTGAAATGATTAAAAGCGTCACTTTGGCTCTGTAAAATGAATAAATGTCGTTCTGATTAAGTTGCGCAGTATGATAATGTAACTTTTATGATCAAATACTAGACGTGAATGAATGTCAAATAATTTTCAGACAGTAAAAAGCACTTCTCTTTGGTCACAGGATTTCATTATGAGCTGAACTCAGTTAGAAAACTATCGGAAAACCTGTTAGTAGTACTGGACAGCTGTTTCGCACTGGTTGTGGGTTCTTCAGCAGTATACACCTCAGGATCTTCCGGTTACAGGGCGTGCTCGTAGGCCATTAAGCCAATGTCCTGGTTTCGAACTCCGGTGGGTGGGTAAATGTCCCAAACTAGAATGAAATAGCAAATGATAGAGCAAACCCGTACCGCAAACGAAAAGGGTACTTGATAATAATTACTGTAAATCACGGGACTTAAATGCCAGAACTTCATAGATTTGGTTCCCTTGATAAATATCGATAAAGAAAGGAAGACGAAATATGCAGCATAAAATGATATCGTCATTCTATTTCACAGGTTCTCCTCATCAGCTGCACACCCCTACCTGAAATTACAATGGTTATATAGAAGATAATAATAACATACTTTAATGTTTAAGTGGTAGTAGAGAAGAAATACTGTAGAACTGACGCATCCAAAATGTAAGCATTACAATTTTTGTTGTAAGTTTTCATCATCAAGTTATACGCTTTCAAAGTGGAAAAGAGTGGGGAGGGGGGTAAGACAGAAAACAGCAAAAATTAACAAACAGTGTTAGCTTGTGGGTTCACATAGCAACTCTAAAAACAAGTGATTAGAGTTTATAAGATTAAGATTTGTTCAGTGAGTTGAGATCATTGAATTAGATGATTAATTAATGTAATCAAAATTCAGTTACCAAGGTAGTGAGAGGTTAATCACACTCACATTCTGCATGCACAAGTCTGGTTTGAATCGTTTGATTACGATCGTTCCGGTAAATCGTAGTAAACTTGCTGTCCTTTGTCTATTTAACAAAATATTTTGAAGGACTTAGAAATCTCTACTAGATGTCCGGTATCAACAATATGTCTGGTAGTTGCACTCCGAGAATATTTGCTTCCTTTCAGGAACAGGTTTCTTGGAATATGTTCAGAAAACCGGATAGAAGGCCTTCTTTCCGTCTTTGCAATGTACTTGCTCCCGCAAGTGCACGTGAATTCATAAACACAGTTGGAGGTGATATCAGCAGGGTGTTTATCCAGTTTCGAGTGGTTTTTAGAAGAGGTGGTGTTGTATACTGTTATGAAGGCAAAAACTAAAAAAACATTTGAAATTTTCCAAATGTCTAAAATTAATGGCGAAAATACACTAATGTGTTGATTGGATAGTAATGTTACAAGTTGAACTGCTGAATGCAACTGATACCACCACTCTCCGCCGTGTTTTTCTTTTTCGTTTGAATCTAATTGACCAAATAAATCTATGCTGTGTCGTCTTCACCGCGTTAAACATCTTTCTTCTTCAAACCTTCCCCATTTATTGTTGTTATATCTGGTTGGGGTAAAATTATTGCCTTGCGTCCAAATGTGATTAGCTAATTGGATTTTTTTTATTCCTTCACGTTCCCAGTGGAACACAGGGGGCTTCAAGCTAGGGGCTTGAAGTTTCGGTAGCAGTGATGTCTATTTTTATGGGATGGGGTTGCTAGCCTCATGCCCAACCTTCCCTCTTTGTCAGGCTTATTACTGGCTTAGCGAGGTAAAGGAGTGCGTCAGTGGCCGGGGATCGAACCCCAGACCATCTGCGTGGTCGGTGAGCATCCTAACCGCTGTGCCACCGACACACCGCTAATTGGATTGGTATATGAGGAATAAAACAACAGTGGTATTTGTAATACTCTAATAATTCGTGTTTACTTATATACCTGTGTATTGATTCTTGCTTGTATGACATTACTTATAGATGAATCGTCCAATAGACACTTTGACTGCATCAATTGCCAATGCATCTGTCTCCCCCGGTATGCAAAACTTATCTCAGTCATCTTCAGCTTTCCAAGTATGCCATTATCCTGTTGTGTCAATTGCAAATGTCTTCCCTAAATTATCACAAGATGTTATTACATCAGAGAATGCAAAATTAGTGCCTGTCGGTGTACCAAATACAGTGACGCTACTTTTAGGTCAGAGTACAACACCACAAACATCGACGTATGCTATTCCTGCTTCAGTCACCTCTCATCCTAGTGTTCCAATGCAAATTCCTGTTTCTGTTGGAACGCATTTAACGCCAACGGTTAGTAGTTGTCCACCACCACCACATCATGGTGGTCCAGCTAAACTCCTTGTCTCTGTAGCCTATCCACATCAAGCTGCTGCCGCCAGTGGTATGCCGCCGACAACATCAAATCAGTATATTGCATCGAATCCTGTGAATAACAGTAATAATGTACAGACGCCGCCTGTGATGCCTAATAATCATCAAATTCAAATTGTACATAAACTTACAGTCCCACACCAAACAACATGTACAAAATGACCTCAAATTATATATATATATATGTATATATGTATAATTTGCTTGTAAATTCTTGATTTCTTTTCTCCTCTCTCCCACTTTCCTTTTTTTGTAGTTTGCTAACTTCACCTATGTAGTATGTTTGCTAATTTCTTAACATTACTCTTTATGTATGTATATGTACTGTATAATGTGCCTGGCTGGCTGGCTGGCTGGCTAATCAATGTCTTCTAATCTCTTTTTTTTAAAGTCTCGCCTTTTTAGTTGTACAGTATTATCTATTATTCTATAAGATAATGATTATTATTATTAGTAGTAGTAGTAGTATTATTATTTTTAAAACAATTCGTTCCCTTTATGAATTTAGTTAGATAAAGCAATAAGAAGGAAGACGTAATTTGTCTATCTGAATCGTGTGTGTAATGTTGTATTTGCGCGCATAACGCATTTCGAACAATCTGATCACGCTCCACGGACTTGTCATAGGATTGTATATATATATGAAATTAATAAAGAGTTAAGAGATGAGAAAATAGACTACTTAGGTCAAGTTAAAAGGACATATTGAAGGTCAAAATAACAGTGAAGACCACCTAAACAAATAACAGGTAACAATACATCTACACTGGCCGGTATCAAAACAGACTTTACCAAGGAAAGTTTAACGTGATGACAAATTCTTGCTTTGAACGCATAAAGATGGTTTAAACTTCCTAATTGCTAGCTAAGGCTTCCACAAACTTTAGGATATACTATTCCCCAAACATGTTTTATTGATAGGTTTAAAAGACGTGTTAAAGTCAGTTTTATGTCCTGTCTCCTCTGTAATATGTTTCGCAATAGAGGAGCTAGGTCTCCTGTTCTCACCATTATTGGGTTCTGAAGATTCTATTTGCTTTTGGAGTCATTTAGGAATATGCTGTGAAGCCAGCCTCTACTTGCAGAGATCGATGAGTCCTTCTTCCTGTGTATGTGTGGCCACACGTACATTCAAATTAATGAGT
The DNA here is from genome assembly GCA_944472155.2 of Trichobilharzia szidati. NCBI lineage: Eukaryota > Metazoa > Platyhelminthes > Trematoda > Strigeidida > Schistosomatidae > Trichobilharzia > Trichobilharzia szidati. The sequence continues at coordinate 118,460,520 of OX235272.1, read as the reverse complement.
ACAGTGGGATGTGACATCATTTTTCGCATGTTCGAAGGGCTTGGTAGAGATATTGGCTTCACATTCTCAATTATAATGATCTTAGCGGCATAAAAAGTCTTTTTCACAGCAGCGTTCATTCTTTGTCTAGTTATCAAGCTGCTTTGATGTCCCATATAGGGTAGCTTGATGTACACGTCTTTCTTAGCGGCGAGTTGGAGAGTGGGTCTTGGTGTTCTGAATACTTTTTTATCTCGTGATGAACTTGTCTGGATAATTGTTATCGACCAGAGTTTGTGTCAACATTTTTTCTTCCTCATCAAGTGTGTCTTCAGTGCATATTCGTTGGATTCTACTAAAGAGGCACCTTACTAAGGCTCTTTTGTACCGAGCAGGGCAGAAACTGTGGTAATTAAGATACTGTCCTGTCCAGGTAGGTTTTCTATAAATAGATCGCTTTATTGACCTATCAAGCCGTCGACTAAGCAGTATGTCTAGGAAAGATAAACAATTATCTTCCTCCACTACAGATGTAAGTAATATGCTATTCTGAACTTCATTCATTCGATATAAAATTGAGGTGGCAGAACAAGACTTATCACTGATGATTACAATATCATCTACATACCTTCTATAAAGTAGCACATTTTCGATTAAATCCTCCGATAAATTATTATTATTTTCAAGTATTGGTTTTGTAGGCAATTTTGTTTGATTGCTTGGTTGGAGGATTTCATCATAAGCTGACATCAGTTAGAGAGAGAACCATTGGAAAACCTGCCGTGGAGCAGTACTGCCAGTCAGCTAGCTGTTTCGTCAGCCTAGTTTGGGACTCCATATTAATTTGTTTATTAGATATATCACACAGTCAGTGAAACAGTATTATTATTTTGCTGGATGACAAAGTTTCGAACAAAATTTGTTATTGTTCATAATCATTCTATCAATTATAATCACACGGTTTTGAAACTTGAGTTTTACAGTTTTCTTTCTTTTCTCCTATTTGTCGTCGTTCGGGTAGTAGAATTTTCCAGATGTCTGGGTGGACAGGTGTTGAATCATTCCTATTACATGTATTTGCAGTTGATTCGATGAACAAAGCTTCTGTTATCAATCTCTCCCTCCACCCCGTTATATTAGAGTCGATTTGAAAACCGTCATCTTATCACATCCAGCCTCTTGTATGTTTGTGTGTAACTGCATTTGTGCTATAGCCGAGCTATACAGGATCCTATAGAGCCTTTAAAACAAAACAATTTAGTTTACCTAATACCCTGCCGGAATGATTGTCAGGTCAAACTAGTAGAACAGTCAGACTAAGTTGGGGATAAAAACCTAGCAAAATCTAGATTAGCTGACCCGAATAAGATAAGAAATCTAGAGAATAGTTCAGCTATACCACTCAATACATGCAATTACACACAACCATACAATAGGCTGAATGGGATAAGATGACAGTTTATAAAATCTAATCTAATGTAACAGCAAGGCGGAGGGAGAGATCGATAACAGAAGCCTTGTTTATCGAATCAACTGAAGAGAATACGTGTAATAGGAATGATTCAACACTTTTCCACCCAGATGCCTGGAAAATTCTACTACTCCAACGACCATAAATAGGAGAGGATAAAGGAAACTATAAAACTCAAGTTTCGAAGTCGTGTGATTATAATTGATGGAATGATTATGAACAATGACAAATTTTGTTCGAAACTTTGTCATCCAGTATATAATAATACTGTTTCACTGACTGTTTGATATATCTAATAAACAAATTAATATGGAATTACTTACTACCACAGTGATCAAGTTTTACACATATACCAGTTTGGGACTGTCTCTTCATCAGTATTCACCCATATCGCGGGGTTCGAAGCCAGGGCAGGACATTCTTGGTTACAAGGCGAGCTAGCTCGTCGACCATTAAACCACTGGCGCGATTGTTCTGAATAATACTTGGTTAATGTTTTTCTTTTTCTATGAAGGATAAGTTGTGATATATCCATTAGTAGTAGTATGTAACAGCAGAAAGCGAAACACGGCAACCAAGGTATATTTTTTGCCAAGTGTTCAAACCGCTATGTATATCTATACAGTTTATATTCTTTAAGCAATCACTGATTGTGTGACTTTGTTTTACATTAAACGCGACATGAAATAGAATCTTCATATGTATATATACATATATATGATGACACCACTACTGGACGTGTGGAAAGAAGGCAAAGTACCCGAGGATTGGAAGAATGGATACTTATTCAAACTACCAAAGAAAGGAGACCTAAGTCGATGCAAGAACTGGCGCGGAATTATGCTCCTGTCCATCCCAAGCAAAATACTAAGCCGCATCATCCTGGAGAGAATCAGACATGCCCTGGATGAAAAACTTCGACCGCAATAGGGTGGATTCAGGATAAACAAGTCATGCATTGATCAGATCGCCACATTACGGATCATCATTGAACAAAGCTTGGAGTGGCAGTCACCTCTCTGTCTCAACTTCATCGACTTTGAAAAGGCCTTCAACAGACAGCGTCGATCGAGAGGTGCTTTGGCAACTACTTCGCTTTTACGGGGTGCCACAGACAATTATACATCTCATACGCAACAGTTGCACGACAATGCTGCATACCAAGTAATCCACAACGGGAAACTTACGGAATCCTTCGAAGTGAGGACAGGAGTAAGACAAGCTGGCTGCCTACTATCGCCAATGATTTTCCTGATTGCAGTAGATTGGATAATGCGACAAACAGCGGGCAATGAGGAAACAGGCATAAAATGGACTCACACAAAAGACTTGGAGGATCTGGACTTCTCCGATGATATACGTCTGATTTGCCACAAACTGGAAGATATGCAAGCGAAAAGCAACAAGTTAGCAGAAGAAGCATCAAAGATAGGACTTCAGGTGAACATAGATAAAACGGAGGTGATGAAAATTCCTGGGCAACAGCAACAACAACTGACAACAATCAGCATAAATGGAAAGAACCTGAAAGGAACAACCTCCTTTACCCACCTACCAACCTGGGAAGCATCGTTTCAAATAGAGGTGGACAGAACTGACTACGATATCAAAGCAAGAATCGGAAAAGCAAGACAAGCTTTCACTACTCTCAAGTCTGTGTGGAGGTCAACAGCACTCAGCATCAAAAATAAGATCCGGATTTTCAACTCCAATGTGAAGTCAGTGCTACTATACCGATCAGAGACTTGGCCAGTGCGTCATAAAGAGCATCTCAAACAAACTACAGACCTTCATTAACAGTTGTCTTCGCTCAATACCACTCAAGATCAGATGCCCTCCAAGGGTGACTTGGAGGAGGTCATGTGAAAAGGAGATGAAAACGTGTAGGCAGACATGGGGCCAGGTGAAGACTCTAGCAGAGAACAGAACGCAATGGAGACGCACGGCTGAAGCCCTATGTTCCTGTAGGAATTAAAGGATACAATAATAATATATATATATATATATCGTATTCCGTTGCTAATGCCGTATATTGAACGGTGGGAAAATGCGAGAATACTTTGTCTGTATCACACTGAAACGGTAGAAGATGAAGGACTTGGTAAAGAAGTGTTTATTTGTTTGGAAATTGGTATCTCTACATAGCCATTTGCACAGATCACCTTCCGTGTTGTGGTACTTCTCGACATCATGTTGTGCGTGTGTTTCTTTGTATTCCTTTCACGTTGTCTCCCACGTATCTATCTCTGAAACGCGGTATCATTCGCCTTCTCTGAAATCAAATGTATCTGCCTGCTAATTGATGTTTTTATGCTGATGAACGTCTCTTTGCATACTACTGATAAATCTTATCAGTAGCACTCGCCACAATAGTAGTGTGGTGAGAGCTGGCTGCTAGCCAAATTGGTAGACAGTAATTTACGTCAATGTGTACGTCCTCAATATTGGTCGTGCGAAAAATATGAACAAAGACTGATTCAAAACCGACCACAGCAGACTTTGCGTTGGCGGATACAGTTAACATATAGATGATCTGACATTCAAGAAACAGCCACAAAGAGATGAAAGATTAACTTTCAGTGGGAAACAACCAATCAGAAGACTGTGTTTTTCTGCTACCAATAATCTATAATAATGTACATGAAAATATATAAATATGCTTTGATTTCCTTAATAAACGATCTGTTGCCTGTCTCTTGTCTTCTGTTGTTACATTTGGTGTCGCTGCCTGTCGCGAAATGAAAGTCTCATGGCCTGCAGCTTTTGAAGAAGGAGACACATGGATCTTCTTGAGGGACTTCGAAGCTATTGCAGAGTTGAATGGCGTGCAAGAGCCATCAGCGAAGACGGTTGTACTTGGAACGCTACTGAGAGGCCGGGCGAAGGCAGCATATCATAGTGTGAGGCAAACAGAGGGGCAAGCAACTTGGAAGTCAGTGGTTGAACGCTTGAAGCAGGAGTTTGACAGCCCGATGGACAGAGAGCGGGCAATGTAGCAGTTTCGCACCATGAAGCTGGGAGTTGACAGTGACCCTCTCGTATTGGCGCTGACCTTGACAAGCCTACTTCGTCGCGCTCTATCGACACTGGACGAAGATTCTGAGGCGCAAATGTTGGCATCCCAGTTTATGGAGAGTGTCCCCAAACATATATCCCAACAGCTACATCTGGTTAACGCCGTACAGCCACTGGACATCGGAGAGCTTGCGAAGGTGACCAGACAACTGTTGAGTAAGACGGTTGCAGCGGTAGAGCCACCAAAATCCGAGCAGTGTGAGAAACGAATCGAAGAGTTGCAACGTGAAGTGGCCACGCTGAGACTAATCGTGCGGAGAGACCGTTGTTTCGCATGTGGCAAACTGGGTCACTGGAGAAACCGCTGCCCGGAGAGACGACAAAGAAGAATTTTTAAAAGATATACGGTGTCTTCTTCCTGTGTTCCAAGACTTGAGGTAATAGGGGCGATGGAGAAGGAGGCGATATATTCGAAGGTACGGGTAAATGATCGCGAGTTGGTGTGTTTAATCGACACAGGGGCTGCAGTCTCACTCGTAGATAGGAATCTATGTGAGAGTATAAGTCCGTGTTCGTTGACAGTGCAGACAGTAGGCGGTCACGTGTTAAGAATCACGGTAGTTTCAGACTGCAGGGTTAGAATTGGAGAGGATTGAGTGACATTCCCATTCCTGGTCGTACCTGAATTGCGCCGAACAATCCTTGGGGCCGACTTTTTGCGAGAAGTGGATGCAGTGATTAACATGAAGAAAAAGATTGGTGTTACGAAGTACGGGTGTTTTAGCATGCACGAGAATAGTGAGGTAGCAGGGATTGCGGCATCGGAAGGCCGAAGTATAGCAAAGGTACTCAGCAAATACAACCATCTTTTCACTGGAGAGGGAGATCCGTACGGCTACTGTGATAAAGTGAAGCACGAAATTCCAGTGATAAGCGGGAAAGGGAGACCATTTGTTACTCGAAGAGTCCCGTGTCATCTAGAAAGCGAGGTTGCAAGACAGGTTGAAGAGATGTTAAGGGATGACATTATTGAAGAAGCCGATAGCCCGTATGGTTCTCCAGTGCTATTGGTGAAGAAAAGCAACGGGAAATACAAATTTTGTGTTGATTTCAGAAAATTGAACAGTATAACAGAGCTGAGACCCTGTGCAATGCCAACAATAGCAGAAACTTTAGGTCACCTACAAGGTGCGTAGCTGTTCACAGTCTTAGATATGCGATCGGGGTACTGGCAACTGCCTATAGAATGAGGAGATAGAGATAAGAGGGCATTCATTGTCGGACAAAAACAGTATCCGTTCCAACGCATGCCTTTTGGATTGGCAGGTGCTCCGTTTACTTTTAGACGATTAATGACGTTGCTACTTAAGAATTTGAGGAACGTCGAAGTTTATGGAGATGACCTAGTGATATACAGTACGAGCGAGACTGACCACGTAGAGCATGTAGAGGCAGTTCTAAAAAGCATCGAAGATTTGGGTCTACGGATCAACAAGGAGAAATCTCAGACTGCTAAGAAGAAAGTTACGCTTTTGGGTCATAAGGTGGGAAATGGTGAGATAACACCGCTGCCGGAAAAAATCTTAACAATCAAGTCCATTGAGCCCCCGAATTCGAAAAGGAAATTAAGACAGTTTCTGGGGAGAGCGGCGTTCTACAGTCGATTCGTGAAAAGCTTCAACAAAGTAGCGGCCCCGCTCTACCGGCTATTAGGCGAGTCAAAGTCCAAAGACTCGCAGAGAGTATTTGACCACATCAAACAGCTGATGGATCATCAAAGAATGACGCCGCGACTACCGATACCGGGAGAGCCGTTCATAGTGTCCACCGACGCTAGCGATTACGGAATGGGTGCAGTACTCAGACAGGGTGACGGAGTCGTCGAGTACGCCAGCCGTGTTTTAACGCACACAGAACAGAAGTATTCAACAATTGAGGAGGAGTGTTTGGCGATTGTGTGGGCGCTAGACAAATGGAGACCCTATATACTGGGTCAACGCTTCCACGTAGAGACTGATCATAAGCCGTTGCAGTGTCTGAGAAACGTCAGAGACCCACGTGGGAAGTTGTCACGATGGATGCTGCGCCTGTAAGAGTATGATTTCACGATCTCTCATATTCCAGGAGAAGAGAATGGGTTACCGGATATTTTATCTAGAACAGAAGAGGTAGAGTTACCGGAAATAGCATATGGTGTAAATGCCTTAGAGCAGGACCCAGCAAGACTTGTCCAGATTCAAAGATCAGACACCTTGAAAACTGTCATACAAGTGATATCTAACGAAAAAAAGGTGAATCGGCCCACAGCGAACCGCGAGCTAAATCTCCTACTCAAACAAAAAGACCGGCTAAGCTTGAATGCCTGCGGAATGTTGACGTGGTGGGAGGATGACGGAAGCCGCTTAGCAGTAATACCTCAGTGTCTGCGCCAAGAGATGATACAGGAATGTCACCAACTAGCTCACACAGGTGTTGCCAGAACGAACGATCTCCTGCGAAAAAGCACGTACTGGCCAGGTATGAGAGAAGACGTCGAGAAGTACGTAACATCGTGTGCGCAATGTCAGCTGATGAAAGGTGATCAGTACATACGACCGTCACCGCAGTCGATCCCAGTGACAGCAGTAGGCGACCTGTGGTCAGTAGATGTAATGGGACCTTTTCTACAAACGTCCAATGGCAATCAATATCTTCTGGTCATGACAGAACATGCCACACGATGGCTAGACGCAGTCGTGATCCCTGATCAACGCGCAAAAACGGTCACAGAAGCAGTGGTGCGACATATCGTTGCAAATCACGGTGTGCCTAAAGCGATATTGACAGACCAAGGCCCGTGTTTTGAAAGTGAAGAGTTTAAAGTCCGGCTGCAAGAGTTAGGTATCAAGAAAATTAGAACAACCCTGTATCATCCGCGAACAAACGAACTGACGGAGAGAAATAACCACATCCTGAAAGAGTGGCTGGCCACAAAGGGCGGTAACTGGGAGACAGAGCTTCCACTGATTCTGCTAGCACATCGTGCGTCCGTGCAAGGAAACCACGACTACTGATACATAACAAGACCTGGCCCCTCCATCAGCATTGGAGTATGACGAGATGGCGGACGGAGCGGAAAGAAGCCATCAACAACGTAAAACGAAAGCTGAAAGTGGACGCTGTGAAAGCCGAACTGAGGGTAAAGGAGAAGTACCCCGCATTCGAGATCGGAGATCAAGCCAAATGTAGAGATAGGCGAAACACCGGTGGATACGTGTCAGGGTCACGGAAACTGCTACCAAAGTGGGAAGGACCACACACGGTCACCGCGAGACGGGGGCACGTATATACCATCAAAAATGCAAAGAGAGAGAAGCGGGTGAACATCAGCGAGCTCCAGAAATGGATAGAGCTAGACAAGCCAACTATGACGCCAGCACCAAGAAGATCAAGCCGACTTCGGTCCAAACAATTTGACGGGGAGACGAGTGTGGTGAGAGCTGTCTACTAGCCAAATTGGTAGACAGTAGTTTACGTCAATGTTTACGTTCTCAAGATTTGTCTTGAGAAAATATGAACAAAGACTGATTCAAAACCGACCACAGCAGACTTTGCGTTGGCGGATACAGTTAACATATAGATGATCTGACATTCAAGAAACAGCCACAAAGAGATGAAAGATTAACTTTCAGTGGGAAACAACCAATCAGAAGACTGTGTTTTTCTGCTACCAATAATCTATAATAATGTACATGAAAATATATAAATATGCTTTGATTTCCTTAATAAACGATCTGTTGCCTGTCTCTTGTCTTCTGTTGTTACATTTGGTGCCGTTGCCTGTCGCGAAATGAAAGTCTCATGGCCTGCAGCTTTTGAAGAAGGAGGCACATGGATCTTCTTGAGGGACTTCGAAGCTATTGCAGAGTTGAATGGCGTGCAAGAGCCATCAGCGAAGACGGTTGTACTTGGGACGCTACTGAGAGGCCGGGCGAAGGCAGCATATCATAGTGTGAGGCAAACAGAGGGGCAAGCAACTTGGAAGTCAGTGGTTGAGCGCTTGAAGCAGGAGTTTGACAGCCCGATGGACAGAGAGCGTGCAATGTAGCAGTTTCGCACCATGAAGCTGGGAGTTGACAGTGACCCTCTCGTATTGGCGCTGACCTTGACAAGCCTACTTCGTCGCGCTCTATCGACACTGGACGAAGATTCTGAGGCGCAAATGTTGGCATCCCAGTTTATGGAGAGTGTCCCCAAACATATATCCCAACAGCTACATCTGGTTAACGCCGTACAGCCACTGGACATCGGAGAGCTTGCGAAGGTGACCAGACAACTGTTGAGTAAGACGGTTGCAGCGGTAGAGCCACCAAAATCCGAGCAGTGTGAGAAACGAATCGAAGAGTTGCAACGTGAAGTGGCCACGCTGAGACTAATCGTGCGGAGAGACCGTTGTTTCGCATGTGGCAAACTGGGTCACTGGAGAAACCGCTGCCCGGAGAGACGACAAAGAAGAATTTTTAAAAGATATACGGTGTCTTCTTCCTGTGTTCCAAGACTTGAGGTAGTAGGGGCGATGGAGAAGGAGGCGATATATTCGAAGGTACGGGTAAATGATCGCGAGTTGGTGTGTTTAATCGACACAGGGGCTGCAGTCTCACTCGTAGATAGGAATCTATGTGAGAGTATAAGTCCGTGTTCGTTGACAGTGCAGACAGTAGGCGGTCACGTGTTAAGAATCACGGTAGTTTCAGACTGCAGGGTTAGAATTGGAGAGGATTGAGTGACATTCCCATTCCTGGTCGTACCTGAATTGCGCCGAACAATCCTTGGGGCCGACTTTTTGCGAGAAGTGGATGCAGTGATTAACATGAAGAAAAAGATTGGTGTTACGAAGTACGGGTGTTTTAGCATGCACGAGAATAGTGAGGTAGCAGGGATTGCGGCATCGGAAGGCCGAAGTATAGCAAAGGTACTCAGCAAATACAACCATCTTTTCACTGGAGAGGGAGATCCGTACGGCTACTGTGATAAAGTGAAGCACGAAATTCCAGTGATAAGCGGGAAAGGGAGACCATTTGTTACTCGAAGAGTCCCGTGTCATCTAGAAAGCGAGGTTGCAAGACAGGTTGAAGAGATGTTAAGGGATGACATTATTGAAGAAGCCGATAGCCCGTATGGTTCTCCAGTGCTATTGGTGAAGAAAAGCAACGGGAAATACAAATTTTGTGTTGATTTCAGAAAATTGAACAGTATAACAGAGCTGAGACCCTGTGCAATGCCAACAATAGCAGAAACTTTAGGTCACCTACAAGGTGCGTAGCTGTTCACAGTCTTAGATATGCGATCGGGGTACTGGCAACTGCCTATAGAATGAGGAGATAGAGATAAGAGGGCATTCATTGTCGGACAAAAACAGTATCCGTTCCAACGCATGCCTTTTGGATTGGCAGGTGCTCCGTTTACTTTTAGACGATTAATGACGTTGCTACTTAAGAATTTGAGGAACGTCGAAGTTTATGGAGATGACCTAGTGATATACAGTACGAGCGAGACTGACCACGTAGAGCATGTAGAGGCAGTTCTAAAAAGCATCGAAGATTTGGGTCTACGGATCAACAAGGAGAAATCTCAGACTGCTAAGAAGAAAGTTACGCTTTTGGGTCATAAGGTGGGAAATGGTGAGATAACACCGCTGCCGGAAAAAATCTTAACAATCAAGTCCATTGAGCCCCCGAATTCGAAAAGGAAATTAAGACAGTTTCTGGGGAGAGCGGCGTTCTACAGTCGATTCGTGAAAAGCTTCAACAAAGTAGCGGCCCCGCTCTACCGGCTATTAGGCGAGTCAAAGTCCAAAGACTCGCAGAGAGTATTTGACCACATCAAACAGCTGATGGATCATCAAAGAATGACGCCGCGACTACCGATACCGGGAGAGCCGTTCATAGTGTCCACCGACGCTAGCGATTACGGAATGGGTGCAGTACTCAGACAGGGTGACGGAGTCGTCGAGTACGCCAGCCGTGTTTTAACGCACACAGAACAGAAGTATTCAACAATTGAGGAGGAGTGTTTGGCGATTGTGTGGGCGCTAGACAAATGGAGACCCTATATACTGGGTCAACGCTTCCACGTAGAGACTGATCATAAGCCGTTGCAGTGTCTGAGAAACGTCAGAGACCCACGTGGGAAGTTGTCACGATGGATGCTGCGCCTGTAAGAGTATGATTTCACGATCTCTCATATTCCAGGAGAAGAGAATGGGTTACCGGATATTTTATCTAGAACAGAAGAGGTAGAGTTACCGGAAATAGCATATGGTGTAAATGCCTTAGAGCAGGACCCAGCAAGACTTGTCCAGATTCAAAGATCAGACACCTTGAAAACTGTCATACAAGTGATATCTAACGAAAAAAAGGTGAATCGGCCCACAGCGAACCGCGAGCTAAATCTCCTACTCAAACAAAAAGACCGGCTAAGCTTGAATGCCTGCGGAATGTTGACGTGGTGGGAGGATGACGGAAGCCGCTTAGCAGTAATACCTCAGTGTCTGCGCCAAGAGATGATACAGGAATGTCACCAACTAGCTCACACAGGTGTTGCCAGAACGAACGATCTCCTGCGAAAAAGCACGTACTGGCCAGGTATGAGAGAAGACGTCGAGAAGTACGTAACATCGTGTGCGCAATGTCAGCTGATGAAAGGTGATCAGTACATACGACCGTCACCGCAGTCGATCCCAGTGACAGCAGTAGGCGACCTGTGGTCAGTAGATGTAATGGGACCTTTTCTACAAACGTCCAATGGCAATCAATATCTTCTGGTCATGACAGAACATGCCACACGATGGCTAGACGCAGTCGTGATCCCTGATCAACGCGCAAAAACGGTCACAGAAGCAGTGGTGCGACATATCGTTGCAAATCACGGTGTGCCAAAAGCGATATTGACAGACCAAGGCCCGTGTTTTGAAAGTGAAGAGTTTAAAGTCCGGCTGCAAGAGTTAGGTATCAAGAAAATTAGAACAACCCTGTATCATCCGCGAACAAACGAACTGACGGAGAGAAATAACCGCATCCTGAAAGAGTGGCTGGCCACAAAGGGCGGTAACTGGGAGACAGAGCTTCCACTGATTCGGCTAGCACATCGTGCGTCCGTGCAAGGAAACCACGACTACTGATACATAACAAGACCTGGCCCCTCCATCAGCATTGGAGTATGACGAGATGGCGGACGGAGCGGAAAGAAGCCATCAACAACGTAAAACGAAAGCTGAAAGTGGACGCTGTGAAAGCCGAACTGAGGGTAAAGGAGAAGTACCCCGCATTCGAGATCGGAGATCAAGCCAAATGTAGAGATAGGCGAAACACCGGTGGATACGTGTCAGGGTCACGGAAACTGCTACCAAAGTGGGAAGGACCACACACGGTCACCGCGAGACGGGGGCACGTATATACCATCAAAAATGCAAAGAGAGAGAAGCGGGTGAACATCAGCGAGCTCCAGAAATGGATAGAGCTAGACAAGCCAACTATGACGCCAGCACCAAGAAGATCAAGCCGACTTCGGTCCAAACAATTTGACGGGGAGACGAGTGTGGTGAGAGCTGTCTACTAGCCAAATTGGTAGACAGTAGTTTACGTCAATGTTTACGTTCTCAAGATTTGTCTTGAGAAAATATGAACAAAGACTGATTCAAAACCGACCACAGCAGACTTTGCGTTGGCGGATACAGTTAACATATAGATGATCTGACATTCAAGAAACAGCCACAAAGAGATGAAAGATTAACTTTCAGTGGGAAACAACCAATCAGAAGACTGTGTTTTTCTGCTACCAATAATCTATAATAATGTACATGAAAATATATAAATATGCTTTGATTTCCTTAATAAACGATCTGTTGCTTGTCTCTTGTCCTCTGTTGTTGTGGTGTGATTTCGTGGCCCTATCTATTATGTCACCAAACTCTCGACGACATCATTTGGCCAGAGAACTGCACCATAATTACAGCTACAGAAATAAGTACTTCATTAATGAAACTTATATCCCATTATTTCATAAATGGCATATGGCACAGTGCTTTGTCAAAGTCCCCTGGAATGTAAACTTCAAACCCACTTCAGGTTTTAGAACATTGTGCACCATGACTTTATGTGATAACTTCGGATCACTCTGAGGGCAGCAAGCCATTTCGGTAGTCTACAAGAAATGAGAATTATATATGTGAACTCACAAATATCCCCCTTGTACCTTTTGTCTCTTAAAGAGGCTTCCAACATCTCTAAGTGGTATTGATTCGGAAACTCCTGTGTGTAGTCATCGTTTGCTGGAAGGTTGATTTGCAGTCAAGATTTGTTGTTAATTGTGACGATGTTCAGGATTTTCGCACACGCATTAATAAGTTCTATTGAATTATCTTTAAATAAATAGATATTTTCGAGTACTTACGGAGTACTTTCTTAATATTCATGGAATCAGTGGCAGTTTCGTTAGACGGCAGACTAAAGCAAGAAAGTTGAAAATGTGACAATTATTTCTACTGGTTAGACAAAGCTTTTGTCTTATTGCCAACAGGTGATGAAGAATACAGTTTGGGAGTATCCGAGCCAATGTGTTAGAGGTAGGGGGGGAGGGGATAATCCCAATAAAGGAGACAATGAAGTGAAACCTCCAAACATTTTACCGCACACGGGAGGCTACTGATAAATTGTAAGTAGTTTAATTTTCTCTCGAAATTATGTTTCCAGCACATCCGAATTTTGAGGGGTTGTTCTTACATTAACAGTTTCCTGTGGAAGGAAACTTTTTCACAAAATCCAAAAAAAAACAGAACACAAAAGGCAGTACTAACACTAAAAAGTAGGAATGTAAGTAAAAGTAACTCGACAACTTGTGTATTTTTAGTCATACACTAATCAAGACAGGCACACACGCACTAATACACATAGATTAAGAAGAGTGGCCAATAGCATTAGATTGCAGTCACAATGAGAAATTGACCTGTAACTTGTTATTGCTAATTTGAATAATGATAATATAAGGGGTCAATGTACTTGCTAATAATGTCACACATGCCACTGAAAATTGTCTGATAGATTTAATAATCCACAATGTTTGACTCATCGTTTTACAAATAAATGTTATATGTGGGTTCCTGTTAATTGATCAGTCGCTGGAGTTTATGAAAACATGAATGGTCAGTGTTAATTACGGCGTAACAAAATATTTTGTCCAGTTGAAATTCCAGTCACCCATTGTGTGCATACTTTCAAACTGTACACCATTCAGGTTCGAATTTTTTCCTAGTCTAACTATAAATACCCTTATTTAAGTCTCTCTCTGTCTGGATTCAACATAGAACTTGGCACCGAAGTGCACAACTTCGAGTTGCCACGTTCCAAATAGCACACAAAGGTAGACAGGAAAAGGAGAGAAGAGAATCAATAGAATTTAGATAAGTATAAGATTGAAACAGAATGAGTAATGGTAGAAAGGAATATGAAGGTTAAAGAGGCTGAATACATCTGCGTAAGCCATTGACAACGATTTTGAGTCATGTCACCTATTGTCTCCAGCCATTGATTGATTCTTAGAGTCCCGAGGGCCGGCCCCAACCCGGGAGTCTGCATCTCCCTACCTGACCGAGTTTAACTGTCAGGGATTTCCTTTATTAAGTATGAAAAGATTACGTCAATGTAACCAACGTTTGAACTGCAATCGCAGTACATTTTACAGAAGGTCTAAACGTACCTATGAGAGGTTACTGGCTGAGACGTTACCGGAGGCTGTCACAACTGCTACTCTCCCTTCGAACGTCAAACCTCCTTCAGTAAACAATGACTCTATGTCCATGGAAACCGAGGTAGTGCAACCACTACCTAGCAGCAGCCTAAGACCAGATACCAGCATTTCATAAATGTGCCCTAAAGTGTCTTCTGAACGGGATGACATGCCAAGTTTGCTACTAAAATTCATGGTTACCATGAACATCTCATATGATCTTGAAGATTTTCTGTGAGAGATGGCCTCAGCTACCTACAAATATTAAAAGTATACTAAGAATGTGCAGCTCTAGCGACTTAACAGCAGTTGGTGGCGGAATCCATTGTCACATCGGTCCTCAGAAATGTTTGCAGCAATACACGGAGATGTCTCTGATAGAAGGTCGCTTCAACAAGATTGACTTGCAGTTGAATGTCGAGGGATTGTCCAATTCGAAGTCTTCCAACTAGCAGCTATGGCCCCTGTTAGGTGGAATTACGGCACCCTTCCCAAGTAGTTTCTTACTGATAGGTATATGCGGTTTGCAATTAGTTGTGTTCTCTGAGCTGGGTGGTTTCCAACATCCACTATCCTTTTCAGAAGCTAGTATAAACAAAGTTGATTTCCTTGTGCTCGTCTCTTGATTGTCAGGTATAGGTTCCTGATCTTCGGTAAACTGCCATCCCGCCAATTGACTGTCGTATTTTTGGTTGAATCCAATGGAGTAGTGTTGAGATTAATTATATATGGTTTGTAGTATGAAGTGTGTTAAGACTGTTTCTAAGGCGAATGGAGTTGATCTGTAGTGACCCATTTTATCATTCATCATCGCATTATACTTTCACTATGTAATTGAACTTTGATTTGTTTGTCACTCCAATGATTGCGTGATATCATTTGATGCATTGTACTCGCTCAACTTTTGAATTTTGATTACTGCGATAATACACGTTCGTACACCTTCTCAAGTGCCTTTTGATTTACGTTGTGGATGATGAGTGATCACTACGTTAGGACACAATAATAAACGCGAAGTACTATGATATACGTGTACGCTAGTTTGGTCAAATAGGGCGCCACAACAGATCCTTTCACCAGTTAGTCCCTCGGTATCGCCGTCAAAAGAAAAGAGATAATAATAGATATAATCATTGAAGTAATTCACACTAACAGACAAAAAAAGAAATAATGAAAACGTAACAACAGACAGCTGATTAAATTTGAAGTTGATGTGTATACATATATATACCAGTGGTAATAATAATAAGTGTAGCTAGAGTTGTCAGGAGAGTAAGACGGGAGAGAATGTAAAGAAGTAAAACGACGAACTTAGTTGTCTACCCCCGTATGGTGTATGGGATTTTAAGGGGATAGGCCATTTTGACGCAGTCCTTGTGTCGCTGCAGGGTTGTCCAGCCTTCGCTTAAAGGTGTCCACCGACGGTACCATAGCCACATCTGCCGGTAAGGAATTCCAGGGACGGCAAACCCGCAGGGAAAAGAAGTGAGAGCGCAACGGGGTATTTGCCCTCTGATGAGCTATCCTTCTGGGTTTTCACAGGGAACCCCATATCTACTCAATTGCAGAACACCTGTTTTGGGTGATTGTGGCCTTTTGTTATCTTGTAGGCACTAATCATATATCCATAAGCCAACGGAAGCTAAGTGTGAATAGGCCTAATTTCTTCAGCCTTTCATTCTATGGTTTATTTCGGAGACCAACCACTCCTTTTGTTGCCCGTCGTTGGACTCTTTCCAAAAGGTTGGCGTCTCTTCTGAGCAGTGGGGGTTCAATGATATTATGCACTTCAAGGTGCGGTCTGAAGTATGTTTTATACAACCTTAGAAAGAGCTCAGGAGTGAGTGCACCTAACTGTCTTTGTGTAAAATGTATGACCGCATATGCCACCGCTACATCCCCCGTGTAATTTACGCTCGTGTCCATTTTTCCGTTAGAACTAGACCTAAGTCGCGCTGCGACGTTGTGCAGGACAAGCTTTCATTGCACAGGGTGTAACTTGCATTCTGCAGTCGACAAGTGCGTAATTTCAATACTTTACACCTTCTGAGGTTGGAAGTCATGCCACTGGCCACCGCCCAGTCTTCCAGAAGATTTAGACCTGCCTTCAGCCTATTTGAGTCCTCCGGACACTTTATTGCCCTCCATATCTTTACGTTATCAGCGTATAGAAGAGTTGGGCAGCCTAGACGACATGGTGGGCCATTGATAAAAATCAAAAACATCAGTGGTCCTAGGATAGAAACCTGCGACACTTCTGGTGACGAGCTGTGCCAAGATGATCGAACTCTATTGACCTTAGTGCAAAATTGCCTTTCAGCTAGGTAGTCCTTTAACCATGACAGAAGTGGTTTGCTTATACCTGCCTGACTTATTTTGTGTAGGAGAAGGTCATGGTGCACAGTGTCAAATGCCTCCTCAACGTCTAGGAGTACCGCATGAACTCGAGCATTCATATCCCAGCATGATATCCAATCGTTCTAAGTTGATAGTAGGTTAGTAACGCATGATCTGCCTTTCCTGAAACCGTGTTGGGCTTCATGGAGTATATTAGACCTATCGAGGTAATCCCTGATGTGATCATCAATAATACTTTCCAGTACTTTTGATACCACTGGGTGTAGAGCTACTGGTCTATAACTAGTGGGATTTTGCCTATCCCCACCCTTGAAGATCGGAGAAAGGGTGGCTCTTTTCCACCCCCTTGGCAGTTTCCCAGAATCCATCGAGTGTTGGAACAAGTCGCAGGGCCTACTGAGAGCTTCGGTTCACTGTTTCAGAACAGATGACGTGATGTCGCCACAGCCTGGGCACTTCCCAGGTGTGAGACGCTGTAATTTACTTAGTACTATTGCTGGGTTTACTTGGGGAGTAGACCCTAGGTTTTCCTCCGGTGAAATAGCATGCATTTCGTGTAAACTTACCTGTTTATACGAAATATAAATTATTATTATTATAGTGTCGCCAATTTGATCCGTACCGTTAATGTTCACATTGCTGCTTAACTATTTGGCGAAGGCTAAACTGAATGTTTCCGCCATCTTTAGACTGGTGAGATATTGACCGTTTGGGCCTACTAAGGCGCATGCCCCCTGGTTGGTTGGTTTTCTTTCCGACATGAATCGGTACAAGCTTTTGGGGTTCGCTAGGATTTTTTGGCAAGGTTAGCCTAGAATGACCTCCTGTCACTCCTGACTCTCGCGTTGCACCGGTTCCTGAGTTCCAGGTATACCTCTTGGTCGGTCTGACTCTTGGATTCGCGCTACGTAAACCAAACCCCCCACTATGCTTGCAGAATAAATTGCGTGCCTCCCTTCAGCCATGATGACTTTCTTTTGGGCTGTATTGTGACTAAAGGGACGGTATCCTGGATCGCTGTGTGAATAATCTCTTTTACCACCTCCCAGTGTTCATCCATAGATAACTCATCCCATGCTAACGGCCAATCTGCGCCGGATAAAAGCCACCGAATTTCAGCACAGTTAACCTTGCTATGGCACAGACATGGTCATGTAACGTCCCACTGCAAGTGCTCATGGAGAACAAGATCGAAACCGGTGAATGCATGGTCACTACTTCCTGGAAGAGTCATGATCTGGACCTTTTCGACGAGTAGTTGGTCACTAGTTAGAAAATAATCTTGTTTCGATGACTTTCCACTAGGGCTCCACCTAGTGTCGTCTACAACATTCTCAGTCAGTCATGTATTTTGAATATTCTGCAGTAGATTTCGGCCGAATTTTTCCTTAGCATAACTCGAGCCAAGGTTCAGTGATGGGCCATTGAAATCTCCAGCTATGGTGATTTGGTCATAGCCCAAGTCTCGTATCCCTGTGATGTTGCTGAGCAGTAGCTGGTTGTGCTCTGCCCCACAGGTGGGTGATCGGTAGATACCACCTAGTAAATGCTTAGCGTGGCCTACGGTGAAATGACACCACATGGAGTTTGGAAGTTCAATAATTGGTGGGTCCGTTGCGCTTACACATCTAAGCTACCTGTCAAATTAGTTAGCGACTGCACCTCCTTCCTTATTATCCCTGTCTCTTCTGACCAGAAACATCACCCATACTGATTTCGTTGTCGGCGATAGTGGGGGTTAGCCAGGTTTCAGTGAGAATGATTATTTTAAGGTGCAGATGTGACTGGAGATTTCTAACTTCACCTATTTTTCCTCTCAGCCCCTCACATTGCTATATAGGCGGCTGATAGTGAGTCTCACAACCTCAATGTGTTGTGAGGTAGTTGACTTTAAGCTGTCTGCTGATAGTGGACTTAATTTTGGGATTAGTTGGCTGATTTCGATGGAAAGGGCTTGTTGTAGTTTTTTCCATGAATCCAGGTATAACACTTGGGTGATCCACACTGTTATTCTCAGTACCTGAGGCTTGAAGACGTATTAAAGCCTCATTTTGTTGCCTCCTTATGGTTCGAGGTCTGCTTTCGCAGCATCGGATATGTCCTACCATTTTCCCCTTGGTCTCATTCAACGTTGAGGTTCTATAGTCAACTGCTCCTGGGAGTTCAATGTGACAGCAACCTTGGAGAACTAATCAGTGTGAGATGAGCGGGACAAGGTAATCGGAAAATAGAGATTTCTCCAGAAGCGCCAAGGGCCATCTGAAGTGGCAGCCGTCTTCACTGCTGTACCTGAGCCATTAATAGTATCCTTTAGGCCTCTTCGGCAGAGTTCAGTGTAACCATTAATAGGGGTGGCTCACCATGTGGCGTGTAGACACCCCTATACGGCCTGCACAGTTTCTCTGGACTAATGTTCATACTTAATCTGTTGCACAAATGGGACCACTTTTCCTGATCAAACAGGCCCCGTTGCTCAAGGAACCTATTCTTTCTCACAGGTACATTAAAAAGGAAAAGAGAGTTAGACCGGCTGACCTCAGACTTGGGTTTGGCCTTTGGCTGCTTGTATTCCATTGCAGGGTCAGCAACTTTAGGCTTCATCAAGTTTCGACCAGCCTTTGCTGTGTTGTCGAGCTTGCTAGTGGATGCAAGTGGTGCTTTGGCAATCCTATCTTTCTCTGACGTTATAGGTACAACCTTGGGACTCTTCACTTTGTGAAGATTGGCATTTCCAGTCAGTAGGACTGGAGTATCCTTCTTACTATCTGTACCAAGCTTTGGCAGTAGGTTGTTAGCAGTTGGGGAGCTGCATGAGACTGTGTTGAGACACAAGAGTGACGGGCTGTTTCTGCAATCCTCAGACTCGCTGTGTGGGACTGTGCCAGGGCGAAAAAGTGGGCAGTTGTACCAGAACCACGGGGATGGGTTATTTCTCATAAACTCGTAGTATGCTTTCGGCACCTCTTTATCACAACGGCAGTGTACCCGTCGTTTGCGAAAATTGCATTCAAATTCTGAGTAAGTTTTAGAGACGATGACACTACACGCCTGACATTCGCCTCCCTTCCTTGATTACGCTTTCTTGGTCCTATGACGTCTTGAGCGTTTCCTTTTTGTTTAGCTGTGTTTCACGCACTGGCTTTCACTGGATGCAGGTGTAGTGTCAGAACAGGTGAGACCTACACAAGTCTTTAGGAACGGTATGCGAGATGGGATTGATGTCCCTGGGTTATTGCCTCCTCTAGCTGAAGCCCTTGTGACTACAGAATATGGTGTTTTAGTGCATTTTCTAAGGCTACTTTCAACAGCCATTTTAACAATCACGATGACTTATGTTATATAAGAATAAGAGAGCAACAGAATTTACCTACAAGAACAAGAATAAGACTGATAATGTACAAGATATGAAAAAGAAGAGGTTTTCGACTTTACTCAGTACTTTCTGGATGATCGGCTTCACAGCAATCACGTTGTAGACCAACAAGTCTTATAATAATAATTTATATTTCGTACAAACGGGTAAGTTTACATGAAATGCATGCCATTTTTACAGGCACGATCAATTATGTTACGAATTACATTTATGAATTAGCATACATTATAACTCTTTAAAAAGTTCAAATTTTTAAATTATAGTACAAGCAATCGGAACAGATTCTAATAATTGTTAAATTTTAAATCTTTCACGAAGGTCTCCATCGAAGTTGAGCGACAACCCATACTTCGTTCCACTTCCTGATGATAGTAATGGTCTATCGATAAACAAAATATATTTGAGTGAGTACTGTGACGACACGTGCTTCAACGCTCTCTCAGGAATAGGAGAAAATCCTGCACAGCTACAAAGTGGTATAAAATGCAATCATGAATAATACATTATTGGAAGTATATTTACAAGAAAAATACAAGAATAAGCTATACAGTATTTAATATGATAGCGCACATTTGCAATGTATGATGCTAACCATTTTGGTCTTACCGTGGAAAACTATGACGTTTTCTATGAAAATAAAGTTATTCTCAAATATGAGTGTTGTTATTTTTTTATCATCAGAGCAACCGATTTTTATGCGAGAAAAGGGTGTGAATGAGAAAAAAGAAAAACAAAAGAGTAAATTTCAGCTTTACTAAAGGCCTAGGAAGTTGAGATAAAATAGAGTATGATAGTAATTAGGTAGAAGGATTATCGTGAAGTATATAAGTGACATTTCAGAGAGAAGTGGCTTGAAGGATTAGAACCTGTTGAATATGGTGACCTGAAGGATGTCTGGCGAACTTGTGTATGGCCCATGCGATAGCATCTTGACAAGAAACTGAGCAGGCTTGTAGGTGTTAGGAGCGAAAGCATTATTTTTTACAAGCTAAAACTGTACAGTCATTATTGTTTTAGTTTTTTTTTAATTTTTTTTAAAGTCAGTTTTTTATACTTTCAGTATCTAAACTCATGTTTAGTTCTCGAGCTGCCAAAATAATACATGTTGCTGTCCTACAGATTGGAGCGATTCACATTTATGACCACTACCAAATCTGCTGATCAGCATGCGCCACCCTCCCTCCTTTTTGACATTAAGCTCTGAGACCTTTTACAATGACTGCAGTTGTAATATTGGATTGCTTTAACTCCGTCACAATCATACAGTATGCTGCACATTAACAGCTTTCATGACAAGTGCTTCCCATTAAGTCACATGGCACAATAATACCAGAGGACATTGTTAGCAGTATTATCATCATACTAGTGAACAAGTGGATTACTACAAAAGACTAAGAAATTAGGTTTCCCTTATAGTTATGGAGTATAAAAATAGCTAATATTAGAGCAACTAAGTTATATTCTATTTAGCAGAGTGATATGAGTAGTGGAACAATTAGTGATAAAGTTATGTAAAGTGGTCCTGAGTAAGGTAACTGGTTATGAGAACTTGTTATGCTAAATTTTCACGACCGATTTTATGTGGTGTGCGTTACACATCGCAAAGTCACTCATCAGTTACATAATGGAAAAATACTACATAATTCCAACAATATGAAATTTTTAGAAAATTATATGAAAATGGGTAAGTGTTGACTGAAGATAGTCATTTCAACTCAAAAATAGTACTACTAATATTAATAATATATTTGTAGCAGACGCCTAGGAAATTGTGTTTAAGAAGTATGAAGTATAGAAGTAGCTAGTATTACAGCAACTAAGTTGAAGTCTATTTAGCAGAGTAAAAAGTGTAGTGGAACAATTAGTGATAAAATTATGTATAATGATCCTGAAGAAAACAGCCGGTTAACAGAGCTAGTTATGCTAAATTTTTCATGACCGATTTTCATACGGTGCGCATTAGATATTGCAAAGTGACCCTTCAACTTATATAATGTTAAAAATAATTCGAAATATTATAAAAATTATACGTTTTAGAAAAGTATATGAGAAAAGGTGGTTATTAGTTGAGTAAAGTCATTCAGACACAAAAAATAGCATTGTATTATTAACTGTATATACATATGTAAAATATTAAAAGGTGTGGTTGCTAATATAGTTGTTTCTAGAAGTACTTATATTAACATAACTTATTGAAGTCTATACAGAAAGGAAAATCACTAAATTAGTTAAACGTTCACTGCGTAAGTAGCAGAGTCGAGTTATATGTAACTGACTGAGCTGAAGACTGGACCGGCTTTTACTTACCATTTTACCAACATTTGTGGTCTTTTAGACAAGCTAGGGTGGACATGTTTATGTGTCTCTCTAGGCTCCGTTTGAACCCATTGGGGTTTTCACAACATCTAATTTCAGATGGTAGTTGGTTCCAAAGAGTGCAATATTTAATGGTGAAGAAGTTTGCCCTAATGGATTTTCTGTGGTTAGCTACCTTGACAAGGTAGTTGTGGTTTCGCAGCTGATATGATTTAATATTTTCCCACGTTATGGATGAGTTACTATAACAGTGTTTTCTTATGACTTTGAATAGTAGAAATTAGTTGCACTTCACTCTCCTTAACCACAGAGGTTCTAAATTCGGACGCATACACCTGCCCAAATGGAAAATTCTCTTGAAACTCGAACTTCATTTTGTTAATGGATATAGTTCTGTACTCGTCCTTCAGCATTATCCATTCTCCCTTTACCAAGTTTCCTGACTATTGATTTATCATTGTTTTTCAGAAACCGCCATGACATAAAACTTTTCTTAAATGTTAAATTTCATTATGTATCCGTTTGTACGCCTACTTTATCTGCATTAACTAGTTCTATTATTATTTTTTCTTGTCTTTTCGATTATTAGCTTATATTATCAACTTCATTCACAGCAGCGGCGTTGTCTTAAAATACTGCATACTGTGAAATGCATTTAACAAATCTTCACACTATTCCCCTTGGTGTCAACCAATGCTAAAGTAGTCGAGTGGTGGTACACACAAAGAGGGAGTTTACCGAATATAATTACCATCAACTCACAACCAGGGAGCCAGCTCAGAGATCTCAGTCTGATTAACACCAGTTTTTGAAAGCTGCGATGGATACTGGACATTTCAATAGAGTCAAATTCTGAACATATGAAGTACTTCCTTTCCCAAATTACCAAACCTCCTACTGCACTCACTGTCCACCAGAACTGCTACATATAAGATCCAAATTCGACTATTTCAAATTCACAACAATTCAAAGTAGTTCATTCATTAGTTGGAATTGGCTACCAAGAAATGCAATTTAGTTTAAATAAGCTGTCGAGGAGAATATTTGAGTGCGTAAAATCAACTGTGACGGTACATAGTTGGCTTGTGCATTTCGCTTTATCCTTAACGTTTCGTGGCCTAAGCCTACGTACCTTGCATGTTTATATATGTATGTATTTTCTTTTGATACCAATTAATTTTTTGATGATATTTTTCTTTTAGAAATAGTTCCAAATTAGGTTATGTCATATTTACTTATCTTGGAAATATTCTTTTTCGGAACCATTATACGTATAATTACTAATACTTGATAATGGAAATGATGTATATTTAAATGCATGACACAAAAAATTTTCAGGTTTCAACCAGTCGAGAGCATGCATTTTTATTACGTACTTCATATAATTCTGTGTAGGTTTTATAGGTCATGGTGCTTACTTATTGTCTGAGAGTCTGATACTAAGTTTTACTGATGGCTAATTGCTGCCTTGTTATCCTAGCGAGAAGGGGAGAGATGAGTTGGTGACACTGTACACACTTCTCTTCGCTCGACTCCGGCAAAAATAAGGTACCCAGACGAGGTAAACGTAGTTCGCGTTCTCTTAAAGCCTTCACAACTTAAGCGTCTGAACCCTGTGTCAGTCCATCAACAAGTCTTTGTATATATGTTTTTGTGGCACACATAATAAACAACTATATTTGCTGATTAAAGCCTGTCACTATGTTAGCTGTACAGGAGTTACTTTTTGCGTGATTGGTGTAAATAACCATAATGTGTACTGCTGTACTGAATTCTATTAGACAATTGTCTCTGTGATATTCAGCTGAAGGAGATCTCACGATTATGGAAGTACAAGGAAAGTCGTTGCTGCCTTTCCTCATTCTCCTTCCACATATCATGTAACTAAATATCAGGTGAAGCGACAAGAAATTTTTACCTCAAACTTCCCAGTTTGCTGTGGAAGTTAGAATGCCCAGATAAAGTTATATTAGCAGGTACTGAATTAGGGTAAATGAGCGAAACGGAGAGGTATATTGTAATTTCTATATAGTCCATCTGTGAACCAGCTCAGATAATAAATCACTTGTATTCATAAGGTTCACAGTCATACAAAGATTAAATGTGCTCATGAAGGGTAAAATCGAGAAAACTAAGTAAGATTGAGCCCTTAATCAAGTGTTCAGCCTTCAGCAAGTTCTGGAACACAAACATCAATAGTAATTTCTCATAGTGACCATATACTTCGACCAGTAGGTGGGATTTGACTTTTCCAGTCTAGAGGTGTTAATGTTATGTTTTAGTATGAATAATGAGCCTAGAAAACACCTTTTTCATTCTAGACACTGCTTTAACCTATGCAGCTGTGCGAAAGTCATCTGAATTGGTGACATATAGTGAGATATCCAGTGCTTATTGTTGACTACGATGTCTCTGAAATGGACGTGGTGTGATGTGTACTCTTTGGCCTGAACATCCGTTTTTCAAACTGTAAACGGCGGTTTCGAATCTAGCTGTACCTGCCTTAACCTTTTCAAGTGGGTATTGTCATCACCCTTCAAACAATACATGCGGCTCATATCCTGTTACATGAAATGATCAGTTTTGAACAACTGTATTCGAACAAGGAAAGGTATCACTAATCTACGATATACGGATTGTCTAGTCTTTTCAGGCGAAAACACCGACGATATGCAAAGTTTTATAAAAAAACTGAGCCATAATTTGTATATGTATGACATGTACTTGCACTCTTTAACTGTAAGATAATGCTATTGCACTGGTCTTCATTTTCTAGTTTCAAAATGAGATGTAGATTAGTGGAATCTGTAGGTCACTTCACTTAGTCTTAAAGTCATACCAAACGTAGTTGACGAGTTTCTAACAAAAATCAGTGCAGATACGAATGCTTGTTTATCAGTTGCTGTCTCTGCTACAGGCATGATATCTGACATCCTATGGTGTGTGTGTGTGTACTGAGTAGCATTCCGCTTTGTTCTTTCTAAGGCTATTCCAAATGTCTGTCGAAAATAGAAGATAGGAAAGTGTGTAGGTCCTTGAGCAGAAGTTTCTTCGTAGGGTTATTCCCTTAAGGTAAAATACTATTTTAAATGATAATGACGGTGGGTATTGAAACAGTTTTTTTCTTAAATAAAAAAATCATGCATCGGATTTGTCTGTGACGCATTGTTAGGAAGAGCTGAGTTAAACAATAGTTACGCGATAGATCACTGATCTTCAGATTACCTCAAGATAATGCGATTCGTTAGGTTCTCTGTTTTTTTTTCACTTTTGTCTTGCACACTTGATCAGATGATTTCCATTACTTTTTAAACTAACTTTTTAATTTCCTTGCTTATTCCTATTCCTGTTTGTCTTTTAGATTTAATTAATCTCATGTTAACATTTTGAAAAAAAGTGAAAACAACAATTTAATTGGTAAACGTTTATAAATAGGGAATAATGAGCGAAACACAATTATTGAATTCTACGAATGATACCAGTCCTGACTTCACATCTTCACATATAAGCACAAGCTGGTCACACTTACCTGTTAAATTTACTTGCTGTGATGCAGATCAAGAAGAGTTAGATGATTCATCATTTCCTGTTGAAGGAGCTAGCGGTGATGGATTTTCTCAGCATGTACGCAATCAGTTTGGAAGTGATACCAGTGAACCATTAAGTGCATCAAGTCCACTTGGTTTAGATGGTGTCAAAAGTAATTTGAGGAATTCACTTGCATCTATACCGAATCATCTATCTGTAGAATACAGTGTAAGTGAAACAATTTTTAAAAAAATTTTCCATACTTCTATAAATAGTATTTTATAAATTCGTTCACTAGGCTTAAGTACAAATCTATAAAAATCCTCATTCATATCCATTACAGTTATCAGAAAGCTATGAATACTGATTCTGTATTTTGAATAACGTTTGTCAGAAACATATTTTACAAATAATTTGTTAACAATAGAGCCTAATATTATTTAATAACTGTCGAACGTGTATCACTTCATACCTAAATGTCAGGTAAAAGGTAACCTAAGGGCAGATAAAAAAAATGAGAATTTGTCAATCAAGCGTAAAACCAATTGGGAAAAGTAAGACGAATAACAATAATAATAATGGAGTATAGATGCATGTTCAACACTACAATCGCGCTTTTGAGCCATGTCGCCTAGTGTGTAATTCTGTCTTTTGGCGGTCACGTCAGCCCAATCTGGTTAGCCTACACTGTCATATAAGTGATTCAAACCAAATGCCTATTGATTATGGTTTCGTATCATTTTCACATCAACCGATAGGTCGTGTGGAACGAGGAGGAAGACATACATTTAGCTGGTAAGAAGACTTTATAAGACTTGGACTTCCCGTAGGATTTATGTCTACAGGCGAAGAACAACAAGTTGGCAGAAGAAGCACCAGAGACAGGAGAGAGGGAGAGAGAGGTGATTATGAAAATGCCTAATAAGCAACAACAACAACAACAAGCGGCAATCAGCATCAACATGAGATATTTTTACCTATCTAGGCAGAGTCGTTTCAACCATGAGCGGCACGAATAGCGATGTCAAAGCTAGGATCAAAAAGGCAAGGCAAGATAGGCCTTGATTAATCTGAAACCAGTGGAAAAGTTTGCTGTGCTCAGCACAGAGAAAAATAGAGATTCAAATTTTCAACACTAAGGTCACGTCATCGCTACTAACGGTTCAGAGACTTGGTGTGTCACCGTAGGCATTTCGGACAGGCCAGCTGCCTTCGCTGGCTGCTTACTGAAGATCAATTGGTCAGAAACTATAGGCAACAAGGGACTCTGGCAACGAACTGACCAAGAACCTATTGACCAACATATGTAATTAGAAAAAAAATGGAGATGGATTGAATACGGGCTAAGGAGACCATTAAATAACGTCATGCGCTATCAGCAACAGGGATCTCTGGGAGCGAACCAACCAGGAACCGATTGTGAAACAAATATGCAGGAAGAAATGGAGATGGATTGGCTGGCCATACTCTGAGAAAGCAAACCATCAAGTGACATCACTAGACAAGCCATTGCTCTAGTGGAACCCAAAAGGGAAGCTGCGAGTTGGTCATCAGTGCGAGGGTGACTTGGAGGATGTCATGTGAAGAGGAGATGAAAACGTGTGGGCATACATGGAGCCAGGTGAAGACTCTAGCAGAGAACCGAACGCAATGGAGACGCACGGTTGAAGCCCTATGTTCCTCTAGGAATTAAAGGATACAATAATAATAATAATACGCGCCATGCAGGTCCTCGAGTGGAACCTGAATGTGAGAAACTGTAAGTTGGACTTGTCTTCGAGGGTGACATTGGGAGATCATGTAAGGAGGAGATGTGAGCTTATGTGTGGTAATCGTGGATTTAGGCATGAAACAAAAAAAACTGTCGAGAACAAAGTGGAATGGAGATTCGCTGTTGATGGTCTTCTATGTTCCACTCGGAACCTAAGCAGATAATAATTGTAATAACAACAAAGTTCGGCCTGTGCAACTAAGTAGCATTATAAGCTATATGACACATTAGTTGACTCATAGCCTAACACAGAATCTTGCATTGGGTCACTGAGTTGCACTTATGAAATTATGTACATATTATTTTATTGGTTAATTCGTCACTTAGTTTATAATTAGTCAAATCTTTATCTATGCTTTTTGTGTTAGCTTGTTATAATTTGACATATCGCATATGTAAATGACGTGTTAGTTGTAGAGATTACGTAAATTCTAAATGTAAATTTCTATTTATATAAATCAATCATGTGAATCTGTCAACACTAAACGATTAATTTCGATAAAACAAAATTAGAACAACCTTTATGACTTCTTGTAATGTGAATATAATTAATTAAAGTCAGCTTCCATAACCAACCAATTGTGTGCACTTTAGTCCTGTTTCTTTGTCTGTTTGATAGTTGTCTTCGTAAAAGAATATTCGCTTTTCTGGTTGATTTGAATGAATAAATATATAATTAACAGCTTCTCAAGGAGTTGATGAATCATCTGTGAAGACAAAAAATGAAAAAAAAATATTTTCAAGTGTTGGTTTCTGGGGATTTGGTTGATTGGTTACAGGATTTCATTATGAGCTGACATTGGTTAGAGAAGAACTATTGGAAAACCTGCAGGGAGTACTGGACAGTCGGCTGTTTCGTCAGCTTAGTTTGGGACTCTTCAACAGTATGCACCCACTCACTGCCGGGGTTCGAACCCACGACCTTCTGGTTACAAGGCGAGCTAGCTCGTAGACCATTAAGCCACTGGGACCTGATCCAATGGCCAGTGCATGAATTTTAACTTCTGCCAATTCACGGCATAGCGCAACCCCTAGCCAATGTCTTCGGCGAGTATTTGCCCTAACACCCGACCATCTGCTGCAGTCCACTGGTCACGACTTTTCACTAGAACCCCAGGTAACTACCTACTTGATTATAGGGAAAGTAGCTAGTGAGCATCTCATCGATATTCAAGTGTTGGTTTGTAGGGATTTGATTGATTGGTTACATGATTTCATCATGAGCTGACGATTTACCGATTTGTGAATATTTTTTATCCCTTAGATTCCCAATGGAATATAGGACTTCTTCACAGAAGCATATCTCCCCTTCACTTTGTTCTCTAGAGTCTTTTCTTTTTAAAAATTTGGTTTCACGACTGCCCATAAACTTTCATCTCCTCCTCCTCCTGCCTGTATGATTTCCTGCATGTGTCACTCTTGGAGGCTCGACTCGTCGTTTCTTATTCGAGTTCTATGCGAGAGCCTGGTGCATGATGACATATTCAACGGTCTCCAGAGCATGTGTTCGACTTATCTCCAACTCCTGCTAGATATTTGTTGGGTGGGTAATAGGTTATTGGTTGGTGGTTCGTTGCTAAAGTTCCTTGTTGTTTCTCTCTCTCTCTGTCGGCTGTCCAATCTGCACTATAGAGCCAGCAAAGGCAACTGTTGATGATGACGCGTTCGCTAAGTCTCTGAACCATATATATATATGGAAGCATTGTCTGACTTGACATTAGTGTTTAATATTCGGATATTGTATACGCTGCCGTCAATCACTAGTTCATTGAAGGCGCAGAAGTCGGCGAAGACTTCTTCATTTTTATTCATTTCTCCGAGAGCTTCTCTACCCATGATGAGTTCTCTTCCTGTGTTGTCTGGTCCCGGTTTGTCGTTCATGTCTCCCATTAGTATTTTAATGTCACCAACTGGAGACTATTGTCCATTGTTGCCTGTAGTTGTCTGTAGAACTATTCTTTCTTTTCGAGGTCTGCGTTGTTTGTGGGTGCATAGCATTGTATAACTGACACCTTCCTTCTTTTGGTGTTGAATCTGGCGGTCATTATCCTGGGCAAGATCGTCTCCCATTGCATCAGGGCCTTTGTCGCTGTTGGTGACATCATGATAGTCACGCCCTTGGTGTGCATGTGGTTGTCTTCTGGGTGACTGGAGTAGATCACTGACTTCTCTCGTTGACAATTTTGTGAGTCTGGTAAGGATCGGGAAAGCAAGACAAGCTTTCACTACTCTCAAGTCTGTGTGGAGGTCGACAGCACTACTCAGCATCAAAAATAAGGTCCGGATTTTCAACTCCAATGTGAAGTCAGTGCTACTTACTGTAGGGATCAGAAACTTGGCCAGCGCGTCATAAAAAGCACCTCAAACGAACTACAAACCTTCATCAACAGTTGCCTTCGCTCAATACTACTAAAGATCAGATGGCCGGTGAGAAAAGATCAGCAACGGGGATCTCTGGCAATGAGGGAACCAACCCAGCAGGAACCGATTGTGAAACAAATAAGCAGGAAGAAATGGAGATAGGTGGATTGGCCATACTCTGAGGAAACCATCAAGTGAGTGACATCACTAGACAAGCCATCGCTCGAGTGGAACCCGAAAGGGAAGCGGCGAGTTGGTCGTCAGTGCAAGAGTGACTATGAGGAGGTCATGTGATGAGGAAATGAAAACGTGTGGGCAGACATGGAGTCAGGTGAAAACCTTAGCAGAGAACCGACTGCAATGGAGACGTGCAGTTGTAACCCTATGTTCCTCTAGGAATTAAAGGAAACAACAATAATAATAAATTCGGATAGTTCCTTGTGTTGAATGCTGTAGAATTCTATGCTGATTTCAGATTAATGAAGGTCAGTCTTGATTGTCCGATAGTGGTTGACTTCAACATCCTCATCCATGACACCTACTATTCAAACGATTCTGCCTAGGTAAGTGGAAGCAATGACTTCCTCTAGATAGGTCCCGTTGATGTAATTGATTTTTGTTTTTATTGCTTATGCATCTTCATCAATTCTGTCCTCTCTGCCTGCCTCTTTGGTGAACGTATTGGTGTCTGCCTGGTAGATCTTTGACTTTCTTCGACATTAGATATAAATCATTTGAGAAGTTCAGAACTTTCGGCGTTTTTTGTTTTGGTCCAAAGTATTCCCGTCTTCACACTCTCCACGGTCTGTCGCATGAGCCAGTCTACCACAGGCAGGAAGACCATCGGTGGTGGTAGGCAGCCTTGTCTTACTCGTGCTTTCACTTCAAGACCTTTATTACGCTTTTCTTCAGGAATCATGTGGCATGTAGCGTCATTACATAGCTGTTGGATAAGGTTTATACATATGTTTTTATATTTCTCATTCACCGCTTCCCTTTTGGGTTCCACTCAAGCTATGGCCAGACGCGTGATGTCACCCAGCCGCCTTCTCAGCGAGTGTTCAATCCATCTCCACTTTCTCCTGCATATTTGTTGGGCGATTGGTTCTTGTTTTGTTTGCTTCCATAGCTTCTTGTTTGTGATTCTTTCGGCCATCTAATCTTCAGTATAGAACGAAGGCAGTTGTTGGTAAAGGTCTGCAACCTGCTGGAAATATTTTTTGTGACCCGCCAAGTTTCTGATCCATATAGAAGAAGTGACCTGATGTTTGTATTGAAAATTCGAATTTTGTTGTTGATGCTGAGTGACGAATATTTCTAGATTGGTTTCATGTTGATGAATGTGTTTCTCGCCTTCCCGATTCTCAATTTGACATCCTCGTCCGTTCCTCCTGTAGTTGAGACAATGCTCTCTAGATAAGTGAGTGAATGAAGTAACCTCTTTCAAATCCCTTCCGTTGATGGTGATTGGCGCTGGATGTTGCTGCTGTTGTTGTTGTTGGTTGGTTATTTTCATAACCTCCGTCTTGTCTATGTTCCCCTGGAGTCCTGTCTTTGCTGCTTCTTCGACCACTTTGTCGGTTTTCGCTTGTAAGTCTTCGATTTTGTGTGACATCAAACATAAATCATCCACGCGCGAAATCCAGGTCTTCTAGATTCTTCACATCGGTCCAGTATATCCCTGTCTTCTCGTTTCCCACTGTCTGATGCATAATCCAGTCCATCACAATTAGGAATATCATTGGTGATAATAAGCACCCTTGTCTGACTCCTGTGTTTACTCCAAACGCCTCGCTGAGTTTTCCGTTGTGGATTACTTGACATGTGCCGTTGTCGTACAGTTGTTAAATAAGGTTGATGAATATTTGGGGTACATCGTAGTACTCGAGTAGTTTCTAAATTACTTCGCGGTCAACGCAGTCTGTGGAAGGCCTTCTCAAAGTCTATAAAGTCCATTTACATAACCACCACCAATAGTTCAGTTTACTTATCACTGACTAGACTATTGACTAAGCAACTAAGAACTGAGAAGTTGTCACCACGAAGTCGGGTAAGAGGTCAATTACTTACCGGTGACATTGGATAGCGGTTGTGCTGTATATATACATATATCAAGAATTGGCAGAATTTGGAATTCATGGGCTGGTAGTCATCGGATCAGATCTCAGTGGTTGAATGGTCTATGAGTTCACCTTGTCACCGGTAAGTCTTAGATTCGAATCGCAGTGCGTGTGTACTGATGAAGAGTCACAAACTTAGACTAAGTAACTTTTCAGAGCCTCCTTTATGCCTGTGAGACATGACTACTGACAGTGGAAATGGCAGTTGTCTTTGATCATAAATGTCTGCATTCTATTTCCCATGTGTTAGATGGTGTAAATAGAGTGAGTTTTAATGGTGGCGTTAGGCGTCAAGTTCCTGGTATGGAGGGAAAATCAATCGACTAAACTGTGAAGTTACATTGATTGGAGATAGTTAGGATATGTGTTACGTATACCTAGCCTGCCTGCCTAGCCATCGCCTTCCTCAACTGACAGGCAATATTAGCTGACATAGGATGGATCAGATTGGAAAGGAGAGAGCTATTGGTGGTCAAGCCAAAACACGGCTTCATCAGTCAATGAAATCCACAACAGTTAGTTTAAACCAGCCAGACAGTCACGTAGGGATGAAGGTGAAGACTTCCTGACTGGCTGGGGTTCTCGGGATGGTAAGAACTAATGAAGACTGGAGGGAATTAGTGATATGGCTCAAAAGCTTCATTCTCAATGACTAGCGCAGATGCATGCATTCACTCTTTGTGATTTGTCATACCCAATGAAACTGTATTGTTCTTCCATATTACTGTTCTTTTTTTGTCCCTTACACTTCTGTTTATTGTCTATCTTTTGTTGAATCTCACTTTCCTCACTTCTCTTGTTTTGTGTGGTACATGGAAGGAGTGTGGCAACTGGTGCATATCTATGCAAATCTCTGCATATGCCAATTTACGCCATCTCTAGCGTAGGCGTGACGTACCGTTTAGAAGTTCGCTCCGTCCTTCTCTATGGCTCTGAAATATGGCCAATACGAGCCTTGTCTACCTTTGTGTGCTATTTAGAACGTGGCAACTGGAACTGCTGCACTTCGGTGCCAAGTTCTATGTTGAATCCAGACAGATATTGAAACCAGTCAGTCAGTTAGCTCCTCCTGTTTTACCAATGGGTTCTCTGACTAATGTAACCTTATGATTAGACCTGTAACTAATGAATACGAATTTTCATATGCTGAATAAATTCTGTCAATCACTTTTTACTCTCGTTTCCTCATTTTTGTTTTCTGTTTGTTCGTTTTGTTTTGTTTTCATTTTTTAAGAATAATCGACAGTCGTCTAATAGTACTAAGTCAGTGTCTCCAGACTGTAGCACAACTAGTTTACTGCGTACCTCAAAAACAAGTTCATCTGTGCTGACAATGATGAACACTAGTAAACAGCATAATAATAATACTAATGCAAATGTCAGTGATGATAGTGGTGTTATCGATAAAATCCCATCGCTTGGTGTAAGATCAAATTCTAATCTAACTATTTCATCCTGGTCAACTGTACAAAGTCGTCATACTGGCAAATCAAGTCCTACACAATTATCTGCATTATCTAATCAAAATGTTTTCAAATCAAGTACTCGAGCTTCATCAAGACGTCTTGCAAGTTTATATAATGTAAGTCTTAGTTAGTAATTTTGAATACTCTTGCAGTCTTCAACCATTCTCTTCATTTTCTTATCATAATCGTATTTCGCATGTATATATATATATATATCCTAGTTTTGTAACCCTTCAACAATGAACCCACGACCTCACAAGGGGTAAAGTCCAAGTCAGTTAGGATTTCAGAGGCAAATATACATTCCGAGGTACTACTGTAACGACAGAAGACAAGGGCCAGGCAATGGATCCTTTATTGAGAAAATCAACAGATATTTATATATTTTTATGTTTATTATTATAGGTTACTGTTAGCAGAGAAACATAGTCTTCTGATTGGTTGTTTTCTTGCTCAAGGTTATTCTATCATCTCTTTGTGGCTGTTTTTTGAAGGTCAGACCATATATCTGCGAATCATATTTGCACACACTAAGTCTGCTGTGATTGGTTGTTGAGTTCCTCAAGGTTAGGCAGCTTTGTTCTTGTTATTGTCTTTTCTCATCACCCCAATTCACCTAGCAGACAGCTCTCACCACACACTACAATCTATGTCGGCCTAGGATTTAATCGCTGGCGGTGATAGAGTCGTGGGTATGTGTGACTGAATACTTCAAAACCGGCTTGAAATTGCCCTCCAGTGTTTTTTTTCATTGTCTTTCAATAGTTTTATGAGTGATTTTCAGTTTTATAATGAAATCCACTTTTCAGTATCGATCACACTCCCCATAAAGCCAACATTGATTTTTTTTAAAAATATTTAATGTATGCGTCTTAACTCTAGGAATTAGTTAGTTCTGTTCTGTATACTGTGTTTTTGAAATCCTTATACAATTTAGTAAAGCATTGGATAGGCGTATTTACTTTTGGTGTTTTTTTTTACTGTAGACTATCTGAAGGAGCAAACAGCTTCAGTCTCAGCGGGATTGACATCAGTAACCTCATATTTAACGTATTAGCTACTCTAGCCTAATCTCTTCATTTAAATATGAATAGCTTTAAATTAGGGATGGGAATAGTATAGAGATTTCAAAAGACTGGTCTTATTGAGTGAAGAAGATGTTTTTGATGTGGTTGTGTTCTCTGAGCTAGCTGTATGGGGTTTATTTGCGAAGCTTTCATTGCCCCAAACACTAGGCGACATCTTCAGCGCATACTTCAATTTGAATTGAGGTGAGCTTTTACATTTCTCCACGAGTTTATTAATCATCTCTCCTGGCGGGTGACCTTGGACGTGATTGGTTGTTTTTGTGTGTGTTTTCATACCTTCTAGGTTACTTGTATTGTAACTCATTGTTTCTTTGAAGAAGATGTTGAATTCAAGTTGAAGTGAAAGCTTAGCTGATGAAGAAAAAAAAATTCAAAAGTCTCTTTTCTGGAGTAAATTAAGTCTGTAGACTGCGTCAATAATAACTCTTAGGCGAATCGTTAAAATTCTATCACATTCCAGCATTTCACCTCTATCCAAAGCCATTAATTATTTGCATTCTCTCTTCTGTGTTAGGTGGTATAATATGCTGAACAATATTCAGGTTAAGCATAGCGTGTTAAAAGAGGAGAGCAAGTTCTGTCTGAGTCGATGAGATTGCAGGCTGTCTCCGAATCGCACTTAATCAGTCGGCGATCAATGTCTGCTTTGTGGCGTATAAGTGAAAAGTACTGTTGAAAGAATCGCAGGAGTCAGTACCTTCACCCATCTGCAAGGGTGGGTCAAGGGAAGTTGTCGACAGGTTCGTGTATGTAGATAGGTGTGTGCGAGTGCTGACGGTGTGACAAACAATATCTTTAACTGTATAGTGAAAGCTAGAGTGTGGTTGGTATACGCCAATTTGAGCCACCTCTTTTATGCCGTCATGACTTTAGCCTCCAGGCTGAAAAAGGATTTATGTCGGCAGTCGGGTTAACGATGCTTCGGTGTGCACAGTCTGTCTTTACGCCTATGAAACCTAGCCTCCGAGCTGAGGATGTGTAGGGCGACTCTGAGTACTCGATCATTGCTATCTCCGTAGAATTGCTTGCTTTCGATGACATCATCTTGTGAATATAATTCTGATGTCCAGCACCGTATATATATGAACACGGTCTAGGTCAACATCCATCGAGTATCGTCATCTGGAAACACCGGTTTCATTGGCTTGAACATATGCTACGAATGCCCTCTCAGAGGTTTCTGTACTCGTCTCTGTACACTAGCCCCCAGACTGGATGGAAAGGACGGAGAGGTGGTGGTCAGCCTATGATGCGCTACTGTGGACTGAAGAATACCTGTGTTAGGTTAGTATCGGTTGGCAAATCACTACTACACCTCGTCGTTTGGATTTCAGTTGTAATCGATGCCGAGCATATTGCAGTCGCCTTTCTGAAAGTAATATAAAGTGATGACTGTTGACATCCCTTGTTCATTCTCCTGTTAGACATAAATCTGACCTAAACAAACTGGTTGCCTCTCACGAGGTATGCAACATAGATGGCACTGAAATAGAGATCAATTAGGAAACTTAATATCTTGACGTCATTCTATCTGCTGATCTTTCCTGGTCGTCTCATATCCTGACGATTTCTAAGAAAATATTCCGTCTTATCTTCTACATCAAGAAGTTAAAACATTCTGGTATAACCCAACCCTTACTCCTACAATTCGTTAACTCTTGCATTCTGCCTATTATTCTCTATCGTTCCCCCTTAGTTTTTCCCGGGATACTGAAGAAAGACTATAACATATTACGCAGGATGTTAAAGGTTGTCAGCATGGTAAGCAACGTGGCACTTAGCCAGCTTGTTAATATTCTGGTCGACAGGCACATGGACTCATGTGAAAAATGGGCCAAGTCCATTTTATCTAACTCACACTACCCTCTTCATTCACAACTCTCCCCTTGTATCTCATCAGGCAGGACCAGAAGCCTTTATAGAAAGCTATATGCTCGCACTAGCAAGTACAAAAACTCAATCATATCGTACTTAGCTCGTGTTCTGTGCGATAAAGAAAGCATTAGACGTGAAACTTATAACTTAATAAATAGTCAGTAGAACAATTGGATCTCGTCTTTCCAGCTCATATCATTTATAGGTACAACGTTTTCTTTCTGTCTTTTCCTTTTCTCTATTTTTTTGTCACGTGCTGTTTTGTTTCTCTCTTCCTTACAAACTCTACTTAAAACATTCTTCTTCGTTCTTCTACACTCTGTATATCTCGACCTTTTTGTTACCGCTTACGCCAGTAAATATGCTACTTATCTACTTTTCTAAGCACCTTCCAACCCTGTTCACTTTTGGCTTTGCTACCGATATGTTGTTGTCAAAACTAACTGAGACCACCCATAATCTATGTAGAATTTTATTTGTTGTTAATTACAAACTGGATGCAATACTGCAGTAAAAATGCTGAGAATTCCATTCTGTATCACATGTACTGTTTTGGGATAAAGCAAATTATTATCATTATTTGTATTGTCGTCTTATTACTGTTGTAAGGTGCTTCTCTTGTTGCCTGTAATATACCAAAAGATGACCTCAATCCATGAAGTATTTGTCAGTTGATTTGAACCATTCACGTAGCGAAGTGTGGTCTGTCTGATAATGGGGTCCTTTGAATGCTAAGAACCAATGGCCTTGAAACTGTTGGCGATATTCTTCAAAGCTGTCCGCATTGATGAGAATGCCAATCATATATATATATATATGTTTTTACCAGTTGATCACGGATTGCTATCAGTTAGAGAACCATTTAAAACCAAGGAGTTCCATCCAGATTGGTTGGTGGTCGCGCTAAATCACGAATTGGTAGAAGTTAGAATTCATGAACTGGCCACTGAATCGGATCCCAGTGGCTGGATGGTATACGAGCTAGGTTGCCTTGTAACCAGAAGGTCCTGGGTTTGAACCCCTTGTGGTGGGTGTGTTCTGCCGATGGTTCCCAAACCAGTGGGATGAAACAGCTGTCTGGCAGTACTCCCTGTGATCCTGGTTTTCAATGGTTCTCTAACTGATGTCATCAATCCGTGATCAACTCGTAAATAAACAAAACTAACTCTTACAAACCAAACTATACAGAAAATATTTTTGTTTGTTAGTTTTTGATTTTTCTTTTTTGGCACAATATAAATTTGTGCAGTTTTTGATCTCATTTCTTTTCTGTTTGTTCTAAGCAAAGAAAGGCCGATGATATACATAAGAGTGACAACGGAATCATTATTTCCTCCGCTTTAGACTCATGATTATTATTATTATTTTCATGTATTTGTTTGTATTTTGTATGATGGCGTTGTTGTTCATTAGGTTAATGCGTAGTTAAGCAAAGCTGTTTTTTTTAAATTTTCTTCTGTTGAAAATTGTGTTTTTTTAACTGGCTGTTATATTCTGCTATTTCAGTTTATGTTGCCATGTGATCGTGCGATATTGTTTGATTAAAAAAAAACATATGATATTTCCTTGAAAAAAAAGAAGATTTTACGCTGTTTCTTTCCTTACGCCTGTATACGTGTATGTATGTGCGTACTGACGTGTTGTGCAACTGTTTGCCGGTCTCTATGGTTTGTGTTTTTACCCCCCCCCCCCTGTAGTATGAGTAGTCCCGTGTCAGGAGAGAAACGGTAGATGATGGTTTGGCGGCTAGAATTATATTTGTGTTTTTGTGAAAACAACGTCAAGAGCAACTCAAAACTGTTTACAATAGTAGTTCACATTTGATTTTCAGGTCTCTATTTTAATTGTCTTTGAGATTTGTACAAAAATCAACTAAAAAAAATATTTCTGGCCACAGTCAAGTTTATTTTTTGTTTTAGAATTCTAAATCACACGTTCTGATTATGGCTGGCTGGATTCAACATAGAACTTGGCACCGAAGTGCAACAGTTCCAGTTGCCACGTTCCAAATAGCACACAAAGGTAGACAAGACAAGGAGATGAGTGAAGAGAATCAATGGAGTTTTGACAAGTATAAGAGTGAAACAGAATGAGTAATGGTAGAAAGGAATATGAAAGATTACCCAAGAGACTGAATACATCTGCGTAAGCCATTGACAACGATTTTGAGCCATGTCACCTATTGTCTCCAGCCATTGATTCTTAGAGTCCCCAGGACGGGCCCCAACCAGTCAGGAAGTCTGCATCTCCCTCCCTACCTGACTCAGTTTAACTGTCAAGGATTTCATGGATTGATGAGGCCATGTTTTTGTTTGGCCACCACCGCTTACTCTTTTCCAACCTGCACCTATATCAGCTAGTAATGCCCGTCCGTCGGGGAAGGCGATGGTTAGGCATGCGCAGCACGTGACCTAACCATCTCAATCTATGTAACTTTATAGCCTCTTCGATTGATTTTCCCTCTTTACCCAACACTCTGAGTATAGAATGTAACACTTCAACAACACATATGCATTGAATTCTGTTTTCTCCAGCTGTTTTTTAAATCTGGCTCGTTTATTGTCCGCTGGGCTGTTATCTCCTTCTCCTACGATGCCCTCTATGTGTCACCCTTAGAGCCATATCCAACTCGTGTCTGTTTTTGGCGTGAAATGTCACTCTGTAATGACAGAAGACACGGGTCAGGCCAGACAGATCATTTATTGAGAAAATCAAGAGACGTTTATAGCTTTGCATGTACATTATTATTATTAGCGTTATTGTTAGCAGGGAATCAACCTCTTCTGATTGGTTGTTTTCTTCCTGAAGGCTATTCTATTATCTCTTTGTGGCGGTTTCTTGGAAAGTTAAGCTGTACATCTGCAAATCGTATTTGTACACGTTAAGTCTTCTGTGATTGGTTGTTGAGTTCCTCAAGGTTAGGCAGCTTTGTTCTTGTTATTGTCTTTTCTCATCACCCCAATTCGGACCGTAAATTGTTGTCTACAATTTTGGCATTGCAGACAGCTCTCACCACAACTCAATTGTCTCCGCATTATTGTAATACTGTTATACCATATAAGGAAGGGACATCTGAGACCCTTCCCACGTAGGATTCTCAATAAAGCAGGAATCAGGGTGGCATTCAAACCTAAAAGCTCACTCAGGCAGGGGCAAGCTCTGTAGGCTAAAAGACCCCGTGGACCCAATTAAACAAAATAATATAATTTACAAAATACCTTGCAATGAATGTGAGTTAAGTCAACCACATAGGTCAAACTAGTAGGTCGGGGGTAATCAGATGGTCGGAACACAGGAATTTAGTTGAGGTAAGAATGGTTGACCCCGAGAAGATGAATAATTTAGAAAATAAACTCAGCAGTTGCACTGCATGCATGCATTAACATACGACCATACAATAGGGTGGGAGCAGGCACAAATTCTAAAAAGTGATATAGGTAGGTGGAGAATGGGATTGATTGCTGAATCCTGGTTCATCGAGTCTACATCCAACACCACACATGCAACAGAAATGACTCAACGCGAATACCAGAGATATAGAAGATATTATTACCACCAGTCAGTCAAATCAGAGGAGGATAATAAATAATCTTAAAATTCCATTTCAATTCAAGCACATCACAGCATGCTAACAAGTTACTTATTACGACTATAAAAACACTGATTGTACTTGATTGATAACACTCATATTATTATTTCTGAATGTACAATATCCTATATTGACTTTTATTCAAATATCTAATCATCAATTTCACTCATGTATATAAATGAAGGAAAAAGGTTGTGTAAGTAACTTGATATGATTATGAGTGGCAATAGTTTGTGCTCGAAATGTGGTCATCAGTTAATATTACTGTATAACCATACTGTGTTATTTATCAAAATAAAATCTCATCCATAATGGAGTGTCCCCTCATTAGTGTGTGCCCTCCCCCTCCCGATACATCTTAATTTTCTATGGCATATTTATTAGACGATAGGTTGTTTGTTGGTCAGCCACCGGAATTTCTTCTTGTTAATCATTTCTCGCCGGTTATCTGACCTTCAGTATGGACCTTCAGCCAGCGAACTTAGCAGCTGTTGATAAAAGATTGTAGCAGACTGTTGGAGATGGTTTCGGTGGCGGGTTCTTCAGCTCTCTGAACCGTATAAAAGCATTGACGTTGGTGCTTATGCAGAGTACAGTTGATTTTCAGACTGGATTTCAGATTAATCAAGGTGTCTGTCTTGCCTTTTGTTGTCCTACTTCGAAATCTTCATTTGTGCTACTGTGTAGTTGAAACAATGCATCCCTTCGGCGAGAAAACAACCAATCAGAAGACGTTGCTTCTTCGCTGACAATAATGTACCTAAAAATCTATAAATATCTCTTGATTTTTTTCAATAAACGATCTGTTTGTCCTGGCCCTTGTCTTTTCTCGTTACACTTCTATATGGTATGAAGAGACTTGGCGTTTCACAGAAAGTATTTCCAGCAGCTTGTTGAAGACATTCATTAACAGCTGATTAAACAATGAAGATCAGCTGACTAGTCAGAGAGTACACATTAGGAACTGACTGACTAATTGGTTTCAACATAGAACTTTGCATAGATGTGCATCAGTTCCAGTTGTTACATTCCTTCCATGTACCACACAAAACTAGAAAAGTGAGATTCAACAAAAGGTAGATAATAAACAGAAGTGTCAGGAAAAAAAGAATAGTAATATGGAAGAACAATAGAGTTTGATTGGTGCACGTATCTGCACCAGTCATTGAGAACGAAGCTTTTGAGCCATATCACTAATTGTCTCCAGTCTTCACTGGTTCTTACCATCTCGATAACTAACTGGTTGTGGATTTCATTGACTGATGAAGCTGTGTTTTGGCCTGACCACCTCTGGCCGTTTTTTTTCCAACCTGATCCATCCTATGTCAGCTAACATTTCCCGTCAGTTGAGGAAGGCGATGGCTAGGCAGGTTAGGCATACGTAACACATATTCTAACTATCTCCAATCAATGTAACTTCACAATCTCATCGATTGGCTTAGATGAAAAATCAACCACCAAGCTTATTGCCCAACAAAGATGCACAAAGAAATGTAGATGGTGTGGATATCATACGCCAGGCAGGAGGCACTCAACTGCAAGCCGATTGAGAAACGTCAAGTTAGGCCGGGGGTCTGAGAGAGAGAAAGAAGGATATAAAAAAACCTAATGATCAATCGCGAAACCGTCTCAAAATGACTGAAGAGAGAACAGATTGAAATGGTGACGTACTGCTGTAAGGTCCTATGCTCCGCTAAGAATGCAAGAGTATTATTATTATTATTCCCTTGGGTTCCTAGTGGAATATAGGGCTTCAACTACACGTCTCCACTTGCTTCTGTCTTCTGCTGTACTTTCCACCTGCATCCATGTTAGTCCATACTGTTTCAACTCTTCTTCATACAATCTCGTCCATGTCACCCTTGGACGAACCACTCGCCGCTTCCCTTTCGGGTTCCACTCGGGCGTTGGCCTGACGCGCGATGTCACCCAGAGGCCTCCTCAGCCAGTGAGTGTCCAATCCATCTCCACTTTCTCCTGCATATTTGTTGGGCGATTGGTTCTTGTTTTGCTTGTTTGTTCCCATAGTTTCTTGTTGGTTCTTGTTCTTTCCGGCCATCTGATCTTCAGTATAGAGCCAGCGAAGACAGTTGTTGTTGATAAAGGTCTGCAACAGGCTGTTGGAAATATTCTTTGTGACCCGCCAAGTTTCTGATCCATCCGTATAGAAGAACTGACTGACTTGACATTTGTATTGAAAATCCGAATTTTGTTGTTGATGCTGAGTGACGAAGATTTCCAGATTGTTTTCAGGTTGATGGATGTGTTTCTCGCCTTCCCGATTCGCGATTTGACATCCTCGTCCGTTCCACCTGGCTGTAGTTGAGACAATGCTCCCTCCCTAGATAAGTGAATGAAGCAACCTCTTTATATATATATATATATATATATATATATATATATATATATAGTATATGCATCTGTCTTGACTTCATACCATTTCCTATGTCTATTTTTGTGATTAGGAAGTTTGTTGGTCATTGTATTCAATACTAGGCACAATTAATTGCGATATTTTTCTCCCGCCTATCTCTCATGATTATTTTTAAGAGAAAAAAAATCAATACTGCCAAAGAGTAGAGAGAATCAAGGCGGACTGTCAACTCCAGTTTTTTTTCTTTTTTTAAAAAAAACTTTAATATTGACCTTCAGTTTTTTTCCTTTTTTATTTTCTTTGGCTGAAAGAATCTACCTACACCATACAGTTTATACATGTTTATACTTTCTAGTAAATAGAACATTTTTTTATTATTATTTTATTTTTTTGTAATTAAGTGAAAGTGGGTTATTCACCAATTTCTCTGTTCATATTGTTTTTGTCACCAAATTTTAAATAGGTCATTTCCTGTATCTTTTAATTTATTCTCATCGCTTGTGTTTAAGAAAAATGTAAATATATTATTGTAGACTGTGTTATAATACGCATGCTAATGAAATATCACTTTCTTAAGACACATTGCAGAATAGCAGACAGAGCCTATGGCTGCATTGGTCAAGGCTCGTCAACTTCCAACCACTGGAGTCATACAGGTCTGAGAACCCTGCTTTACCAACCTACCTACCTACCTTTATGTATTGTTCCGTTGGGTTCCGAGTGGAACATAGGGCTTCAACAGTACATGCTCACTTTGTTCTATTTGGTGTTGTCCTCTTCAGCTGGTGGGCTAGCTCCACCATTGCCCATTATCGTTCATCTCCTCTTCCGCCTCCTCCTACTCACACCATTTACTCCATGTGTCATACTCGCGTTGACGACCCATTCGTTGCTTCCCATTAGGATTCCATTCGACGGTCTCCTGAGGGGCGTGTGTCCAATCCATCTGCATTTTCTCCTACATATTTGTTGAGCAATCGGCTCTTACTTACTTGGTTGGTTTGTTCCCAGCCAGCCAGAGTTTCTTTCTGGTTACTAATTCTTTCTGACCGGCTGGCCGGCCATTTGATCTCTTCAGTATGGAGCCAGCCATCCAGGAGAGCGGGCAGCTGTTGATAAAAGTCTGCAACTGACTGTTGGAAATGCTTTTCGTGACTCGTCCGTGAAGCTACCGACCCATTTAG
Source organism: Trichobilharzia szidati (assembly GCA_944472155.2). Lineage (NCBI taxonomy): Eukaryota > Metazoa > Platyhelminthes > Trematoda > Strigeidida > Schistosomatidae > Trichobilharzia > Trichobilharzia szidati. Next base: position 118,416,890 of record OX235272.1, on the reverse strand, counting down.
AAGCAGTGACTGACTTAACATTTTTTTGAAAATCCAATTCTTGCTGCTTATACTGAGTGAGAGAGGAATCTATATTTAAACTGGTTTGAGGTGGATAAAAGCGTCTCTTACCTTTCCGATCCTGACTGACGTTGACATCTTCATCCTTTCCGCCTGTAGTTGAAACGATGTTTCCTAGATAAGTGTAGAAAGTACCCTCTGTTATAAATCTCTCCTGTTGATGATGATCGATGCTGCTGGTTGTTGTTGCTGTTGGTTGATTATCTTCATTACCTCCATCTTTTCTATGTTCACCTGGAGTCTTATCTTCGCTGCCTGCCAGCCTCTTCAGCCAGTTTGTTGGTTTTCGCCTGCCTGCCTATAAGTCTTCGAGTTTGTGTGACATTAGGCACAAATCATCCACACGCGAAATTCAGACCGTCTAGACGAAGTCTTCCTATCGGTTGTCCAACGTATTCCTATGAGAAAAGTGTGGTTATAGCAAATAATAATAATGATAATTATTATTATTATTGTTTCCTTTAATTCCTAGAGGAATATAGGGCTTCAGCCGTGCGTCTCCATTGCGTTCGGTTCTCTGCTACAGTCTTCACCTGGCTCCAAGTCTGCCCACACGTTTTTATCTCCTCTTCACATGACCTCCTCCAATTCACACCACTCTTGCACTGACGACCAACTCGCCGCTTCCCTTTCGGGTTCCACTCGAGCAATGGCTTGTCTAGTGATGTCACTTGATGGCTTGCTTTCTCAGAGTATGGCCGCCACTCCACCTATCTCCATTTCTTCCTGCTTATTTGGTGCACAATCGGTTCCTGCTGAGTTGGTTCGCTGATTGCCAGAGATCCCTCCCTGTTGCTGATCTTTTCTCACCGACCATCTAATCTTGAGTAGTATTGAGCGAAAGCAGATGTTGATGAAGGTCTGTAGTTTGTTTGAGATGCTTTTTATGACGCGCTGGCCAAGTCTCCGATGCGTATAGAAGCACTGACTTCACATTGAAGTTGAAAATCCGTATCTTATTTTTGATGCTGAGTAGTTCTGTTGACCTCCACACAGACTTGAGAGTAGTGAAAGCTTGTCTTGCTTTTCTGATTCTTGCTTTGATATCCTCGTCAGTTCCGCCTGTAGTTGAAACGATGCTTCCCAGGTGGGTAAAAGAGGTTGTTTCTTTCAGGTTCCTCCCATTTATGCTTTGGTAGTTTGAATAAGTATCCTTTCTTCCAATCCTCGGGTACTTTGCCTCCTTTCCACACCTTCTCCAGTAGTGGCGTCATCAAGCCTCCTGTCGTCTCTGGGTCCACTTTCAATGCTTCTGCTGGGATTCCATCTGGTCTCGCTGCTTTTCCAGCTTTTAGCATCTTGATTGCCTTCAGGACTTCTGATTTCATCGGGGGACTGACATTGGTTAGAGAACCATTGGAAAACCTGCAGGGAGTACTGGACAGCCGGCTGTTTCGTCAGCCTAGTTTGAGACTCTTCATCGGTACGCACCCACCCACTGTCACGGTTCGAACCCAGAACCTTCTGGTTTCAAGGCTAGCTAACTCGTAGACCATTAAGCCACTGGGACCTGATCCAATGACCAGTCAGTCCATGAATTCTAACTTTTACCAATTCACGACATAGCGCCACTGGCACTAGCCAATGTCATCTGTAGCGAGTATTTCTCCTCACACACGACCACCTGCTGCGCCCTACTGGTCACGACTTCTCACTAGAACCCCAGGTAACTACTACCTACCTGAATATATAGGGTACAGTCGCTAGTGAGCATCTCATCGATATTCAAGTGTTGGTTTTTTAGGGATTTGATTGATTGATTGGCTACAGGATTTCATCATGAGCTGACATTGGTTAGAGAAGAACCATTGGAAAACCACCAGGCAGGGAGTACTGTTACAAACCAACACTTGAATAATTTTATCTTACTTTATTCCAAAAGACTACTAATGTGATACACCGTGTTTGGTGTACAATATATATTGCATCTAATTTTTAATCGAATAACATTTTTAAAAACAAAATATTACAGGATTATTTTAATGACGGTTTTCATTTGGTATTTTTTGTTTTAGTTACAGTAAAGTCATAAACATACAAAAAAAATTGTAAAATAATGACGATGATGATGATAGTGATGACTATGTTAGTTAGCTCTAGTGCCTAAGATTATCAGCATTTAGTTCTATCGAATAACATGAAAAACAAATTTTGTGTTTTTCAAATAATTTATTTCATGATTGTGTTAATGCCAGTTCTTATTATGTATGGTATTTGTAGCGACTGTCAAGTCATATGTTCTATATACACACAAAAAAATTGTAAATAATCATAATAATAGTAATCATATTAGTGGCTGAGATTATCAGTTTCATTTGAGGTGATGCGTATCAATCACTATAGATTACAAATAGGCGATAATAAAAGAGCTAATTATTTGTCTAGGACTTCAGTTGAACATAGAGAAAACAGAGGTGATGAAGATTCCTGGGCAACACCGCCAACAGCAACAACAACAATAGACTACAATCAGCCAGCATAAATGGGAGGAACCTGAAAGAAACAACCTCCTCTACCTACCGACCTGGGAAGCATCGTTTCAACTACAGGCGAACGGAACTGACGAGGATATCAAAGCAAAGAGGATCGCGAAAGCAAGACAAGCTTTCACTACTCTCAAGTCTGTGTGGAGGTCAACAGCACTACTCAGCATCAAAAATAAGATTCGGATTTTCAACTCCAATGTGAAGTCAGTGCTACTTGCTATACGGATCAGATACTTGGCCAGCGCGTTATAAAGAGCAGCTCAAACGAACTACAAACCTTCATCAACATCTGCCTTCGCTCAATACTCAAGATCAGATGGCCGGTCAGAAAAGATCAGCAACAGGAAGGGATCTCTGGCAATGAGTGAACCAACCCAGCAGGAACCGATTGTGCAACAAATATGCAGGAAGAAATGGAGATGGATTGGCTGGCCATACTCTGAGGAAACCATCAAGTGACATCACTAGACAAGCCATTGCTCGAGTGGAACCCGAAAGGGAAGTGGCGAGTTGGTCGTTAGTGCAAGGGTGACTTGGAGGAGGTCATGTGAAGAGGAGATGAAGGTGTGTGGGCAGACATGGAGCCAGATGAAGACTGTAGCAGAGAACCGAACGCAGTGAAGACGTGCAGCTGAAGCCCCATGTTCCTCTAGGAATTAAAGGAAACAATAATAATAACAAACAATTATTTGTCTAACAACGTAGTGATTTATAGGTTTCCTGCTTAACATGGTCTCTATCACATAGAACACCAGCAGGCTGAATGTGATATCGTTGAGTTCCTTTGCTTGCTAGTGCCAGTTTTTATATGCCTTTGTACTGACTTCTAGTTCTACTCGAATGAGAGGTCAGCCGTTAGATTTCTAATTTTAATCAGGATGTTCAGATTTGTTTTTAGACTTGTACAGTCGGCCTTTTTTTCTCTTCGTAGCTTTTTGAGATGGGGAGGTAAAAAGAAATGAAGTGGTCAAGCCCTTTGAATAGCCTCTGTTTACGGCAGCATACTTCGAGGCAGAATTTAAGATAATCCGCAATATTTGTGATTGTATCATTGTGTGTGGGCTCAGTAAATAGTCCCCAGTTAGTGTCATTCAGTGTGTCTCTAAGCATCTCTGTTGAGTACTCTTGGAAAGGTGTGAGAAGACACTTAAGTGTATCTTGCTTTATATTTTGGGCTATTGAGAATATATGATACGATTTGACGTCATATGTTGATAAATAAAAATGAAATACAGTGAATTAGATGCAACGTGCAGACGGAAGAATAGGTGGGTAATCCAACTTTCCAACAGTCAGCCAAGGTCATTGTGGTCAGATGTTACTCAACAACTTGATGTGATCAAGATGTTAGTCTAGGTGTTCGATTTCCAACGAAATGGGTCACGGGTAAAAACTCCACTCCACCTATCAAGATATCCACAGCCCCGGGTAGTATAAGTGTAGCCCTCATCATACTATATATATGTCCACTAACTGGAACCCTAATTCAATGACCAGCCCATGAATTCTAATTTTTACCAATTCGTTCTTGATTTTATCGCGACCACTAACCAATGTCACCGATGGAACCTGCATCCTCACTTCCGGTCTCAGTGACTGAATGGTATACGAACTAGCTTGCTTGCCTTGTAACCGGAAGGTCTTGGATTCAAAACCCAGTGGGTGCGTACTGCCGATGAGTCCCACGCTAGGCTGACGAAACAGCCATCCAGTGCTGGTTTTCAATGCTTCCCTGACTGATATCAAATCGTCAAAATGACCTCAAAAATACCGTTAGGCAGCTATACACAGATCCAGTTTTCTCTCGGATATAAAACAAGTACTCTACAGTGAAATTATCTAACCAAATCAACCATAAGAAGTATGTATTTAAGTATAAGTATCAAGGAGAATATTCGCAACAGCGTGGAATCAAAATCCTACCAGCAAGAATCATGCCTTGAAAAACACTTCTCTCAGACTTTGATTCAAGGTCGCATCGCAAAACAACACATAATATCATCACACGACATAGTATAGGAGGCAGTAACTCACTCATCGAAGAAGACACTACGAAATGGTCGCGCTATGTCGTGAATTGGCAGAAGTTAGAATTCATGGACTGGCTGGCCATTGGATCGGGTGCCAGTGGCTCAATGGTCTGCAAGCTCGCTAGCCTTGTAACCAGAAGGTCCTGGGTTCGAACCCTGACAGTGGGTGAGTGCATACTACTGAAGAGTCCCAAACTAGGTTGACGAAACAGCTGTCTTGCAGTACTCCCTGGCAGGTTTTCCAGTCGTGCTCTAGCTGATGTCAGCTCATGATGAAATCCTTCATGCAATCTAAGTAGAGGGGAGCATTAAAATTTTCTGATTCAACAGGAACAAGTCAACAATATGACGTGCAAACAGTAGGAAAATTAACACAAATTCGATAGAAACATCCAAAATTAGTGTGAATATTGTAATTAGGTCATTCAAGGAGGGATTTTCCAAACAATTATTCCGTTAGTATCAGATGGTTGGAGGCAATCGGCCACAGGAAGAAGCCTCGCCTGACCTAGGTTTCGTGCCTGCTGACACTCACCAGTCAGCAAGGTAGGCGTATCTGAAACTACCTTGAAGGAACTCATGTCCCTTCTCAGGAGATTTGAACTGGAGTCACCCGGTGGCACCTGCAGTCAGAGACGAAGTTACCACTGAGCTATTCAGGCTCGCCATTGTCCTCCTGTAGGACTGTAGTGGATACTTTTTTATTGGACACTAGTCAGTAACTTCATCTCTGACTGCAGGTGCCACTGGGTGATTCCAGTCCAAATCTCCTCAGAAGGGACATGAGTTCCTTCAAGGTGGTTGTAGATACGCCTGCGTTGGTGACTGGTGAGTGCCAACAAGCACGAAACCTATGTCAGGCGAGGCTTCCTGTGGCCGATTGCCTCCAACCATCTAATACCAACAATTCACAGTGGTGATGGCGAGCCACCTAGTACTGTGGCATGGCGGCCCACACTTGTACCTATTTATATTGGCATTTTGATGATGAGGTGTGCTGATCAGTTTCAGGCATCGCAAGTATTGATTTTGTCTCAGCTGTTCTTTGTCTATTTATCCCTATAATACAATTACCTAACATTCATGTTATGTCATATGACTGAAGACAGGAGTAAGAGACAGTCTCCCAGGGGAAGATTCCAACCTGTGTCGTACATACAGTGAGTGTGTTTTGATTGGACACTAGTCAGTAACTAGTGTGTAATGTGTCTAGTCCTTTCTTTGGTGCACAGACTGAATTCTATTGTCAGTCAAGTTTGCAATGTGGCCACCATGCAACTAGGTAACTCGCCATCACGATGCACATTGATTTGATGATATTAGGTGGTTGGAGGCAATCGGCCACAGGAAGCCTTGTTTAACCTAGGTTTCATGATAGTTGGAACTCACTAGTCACAGTCAGCAAGGCGTATCTGCAACCTTGAACGAAATCATGTCCCATCTGAGATTTGAGTCCATCAGAGTCACCTACTGCTGCAGTCAGAGATGTTACCACTGAGCTATTTGGACTCGCGATTGACCTCCTGTAGGACTGTAGTGGCCATAATTAATTGGACACTAGTCAGTAACTAGTGTAATGATTGTAGTCCTATCTAATACCAACAATTCACAGTGCCACAGGTGATGGCGAGCCACCTAGCATCGTGGCCACATTGCAAACATGACTGATAGAATTCAGTCTGCAGCGAAGGATACGGGACTAGACAATATTGTCATAAAAACACTGGTTACTTCTGATAACCAAGATGTTTATTTCCCTAAGTATCTTCAACACTATTATTATTTTATGATATTATCATTATTATTTAAGAGAAATCATATGATCCCACTTTTTACAATTAAATAGGATTCTTTCTATAGAAAAAAAGAATGTCCTTTATATCTAACACTACACTCTTCTTATATAAAACGTAATAATTCATTGTATTTATATATAATAGGCAAATAAAGCAAAAACAGGAACAGTAGTGTAGAGAGAATAGTAAAATTACCCGGGTGAGAGAAAAAAACAACAACAGCAACAACTGAAGTACAAGTAAATTGAGCAGCTAGTGAGATGAGTAGTTACCAGGTAACAAACAACACAGTTACATAGATGATGATAATAGTAATGATATCACTGTGATGTGATGTGATGTCCCTGTGTGTGTGTGTGTTCGCGCCCCATTCTGACTGAAATTGTTATCCCAGATGTTATGTATCCTTTAGCTGTTTTCTCTTAACCTTTCATGGACATTATTATTATTATAATTATATCCTTTAATTCCTAGAGGAACATAGGGCTTCAGCCGTGCGTCTCCATTGCGTTCGGTTCTCTGCTAGAGTCTTCACCTGGCTCCATGTCTGCTCACACGTTCTCATCTCCTCTTCACATGACCTCCTCGAAGTCACCCTTGCACTGACGACCAACTCGCCGCTTCCCTTTTGGGTTCCACTCGAGCAATGGCTTGTCTAGTGATATCACTTGATGGTTTCCTCAGAGTATGGCCAATCCATCTCCATTTCCTTCTGCATATTTGTTTCATGGACATAGCAGCAATTATGTGACTTCAAGGTTGATTTTTTTACGAACCAATATCAATACTAGATAGTTGCTTCGTCTTGGTTTAGGACTTTTCAGCAGTGTGTACGTGCACCTACGACCCTAAAAGTGAGTCCCTTCGTCACCGCTGCCCCCCCCTTTCCCCGGGACGTTTAAGTTACGAGGCCAATCTTTTTGACTGGCGGCTCCATAGTCATGAATTCTAACATATAAGGCTGTTCTCCCTACCATTGCATCTACTTCTCCATAACATGGTGGATGCCATATCGCAGAATTATTCTGTTTATTTTTTCTCTTTGGGATTTTGATTTGCATTTGAAACCTTTTTACGTTTGTTTGTCTGTCAAAATTGTGATCACGTAATCTATAGAAACCTTTGGTTAACTTTGCATATATGACAATGTAGCAGAATTTGAATTGTTAATATCAGATGATTGGAGGCAATTGGCCACAGGAAGAAGCCTCGCCTGACCTAGGTTTCGTGTTTGTTGGCACTCACCAGTCAGCAAGGCAGGTGTATCTGTAACCACCTTGAAGGAACTCATGTCCCTTCTGAGGAGATTCGAACCCGCATTACCCGGTGGCACCTGCAGTCAGAGAGGAAGTTACCACTGAGGTATTTGGACTCGCGATTGACTTCCTGTAGGATTGTAGGTCACCTACAATGGGGACTGATAGAATTCAGTCTGCGCCAATCAAGGACTAGATATATTACACTAGTTACAGACTAGTGTCCCATCAAACGAATTAGAATTCAATTGATTACGTTAGTAGTTTTGACTATTTTGCGCATAGTTCAATTATCCTCTTCTGTAAGAGTTTTATCATACAGTCAGTTTTAAGCCCCATCTAATTTGTAAAATACTGCGTTGGTAGAATCTTCGCCATCCATATCAAAAAAATGTGGGTTCGATTCTTAGCTGACGGCACTCCTAGACTTCGTCTTCCCCTACGAACTGCAGTATTAAAGTTGGCAAACATAAAACAGTTGGCTAGAACTTAGCATTTTGATCCCCACTAAAAAAAAAGACAACACCATTGTGACTGCAATTACAAAATAAATCTTGAAGCCGTCCGTATGCTTCACTTGGTGGAATTCAAGAAATGAAGAGAAAAGCTTTATAAATAATAATAAAATGTTTGAACAAAGCCATGAGAAATATAATTCTAACAGGATAGTGTGAATTCATCTTTTTTGTTATTTCTAGGAGTCTCCTTAACAGACTGCCTACAACAACCTGAACAGTACAAAGATTAAACACATTAATTCTAGGGATTTGAACATATGCCTCTTTTCTCTCGATGACAAGGAGTAACTGGAAGGAACTAAGAGTAACATTAGTCAGGTATGATGTAAGTCGTTAAGTTGAGTCAATAGTTAACATGGATGATTATTTATAGGATAATTAGACGGTTGTGCTTGGAAATAATAATAATTTGCTTTATTCCAAAACAGGACTTGTGATACAGAATGGAATTCTCAGCTTTTTTTTACTACAGTATTGCATCCAGTTAGTACATTATCAATAAATAGAATAGAATTCTACATAGATTAAGGAAATCTCAGTTCATTATGACAACAACATATTGGCATGTCGGTAGCAAAGCCAAAGCTGAACAGTGTTTGAAGGTGTTAGAAAAGTAGGTGCTATCATATTTACTGGCGTAAGCGAGAGAAAGAAACAAAGCATCACATAACGGAAAGAAAGAGAAAAAAGAGAGAGAATAGGAAAAGAAAGAAAATGTTTTATCTATAAATGATATGAGTTGGAAAGACGAGATCCAATTGTTCTACTGACTATTTAATGAATTATAGGTGTCACGCCTAATGCTTTCTATACCGCACAGAACACGAGCTAAGTAGGGTATGGTTGAGCTTTTGTACTTGCTGGTGCGAGCATATAGTTTTCTATAACGGCTTCTGGTTTTGCCTGATGAGATGCAAGAGGAGAGTTGTGAGTGAAGAGGGTGGTATGAGTTAGATAAAATGGATTTGGCCCAAATGACAGAGTTCAACACACATTTTTTGTGAGTACAGACAAAGTTTAACCACAGAGAGAGTATAACAATGTAACAGGTTACATAGCTACACAAAAAAATATGTTTCTACAAAGTTGCAAAAATTGAGGGGGGGGGGGGTTGAAAGAATAAAATTCTCTAAACACGACAGAAGATGACGTAACAAACTTCGCATACTTCGTTAACACCTAGGCGCCACCATCTTTTTCTACATACATAGATTTGATTGGTTGGAGGATTTCATCATGAGCTGACATCAGTTAAAGAACCACTGGAAAACCTGCCAGGGAGTACTGGACAGCTGATTCGTCAACCTAGTTTGGGACTCTTCAGCAGTACACACCCACCTACTGCCAGGGTTCGAACCCAGGATCTTCTGGTTACAAGGTGAGCTAGCTTGTAGACCATTGAGCCACTGGGACCCGATCCGATGGTTCCTGAATTCTAACTTCTGCCAATTCACGACATAGCCGTGACCAGTAGGGTACAGCAGGTCAAAGATGAGGCAGTAACTCATCGAAGCAGAAGACATTGCGAAATGGTCGCGCTATGTCGTGAATTGGAAGAAGTTAGAATTCAAGAACCATTGGATCGGGTCCCAGTGGCTCAATAGTCTACGAGCTCGCCTTGTAACCAGAAGATCCTGGGTTCAAACCCCGGTAGTGGGTGGGTGTGTACTGCTGAAGAGTCCCAAACTAGGACAAACCAGCTGTCCAGTACTCCCTGGCAGGTTTTCCAGCGGTTCTCTAACTGATGTCAGCTCATGATGAAATCCTCCAACCAATCAAAAAAATTTCTCTACAAAACCAATACTTGAAAATACATAGATTTGATTGTGATCGTTTAGTAGCGATTACCTCAACAAGTCGTACCACCTAGTTGGTCGTTTCTTCAACCTCTTGATTATTTTGAACGCCTTCGGATTGTTCACAAGATGACCAGTGTCCAATAGGTGACACGCAATCGCAGTGTTTAATGCCTGTGAATCTTGCTCTTTAGTCTTAGGTTCTTTGGTATGTGTTTAGCAAAGCAGATGACAACCCTGCTCTCTGTTTTTCAAACGTATCTGCTTTGTCACGTACATGTATGTATATCGGTAGATACATTTAGAGGTACATGTAACGGAACATTTTGTAGTCCTTTTTTTTCGAAAATTTTGCGTGCTTCAAGGTTTTGTGATTTTGATTGGTAGTTGAGATGAATGAAATTTTGCAGATATGAGTGTTGTCCAATTGCTTCATTTCGATCGTTATGCACACCTTAAAAAATTATTTAGCATCTATGTCTCATTAATTTGTGCAGGAAGTTCACTAGAATTTTGAATGTCTTGAAGAGAATTTGCTTCTTTTTGAGTTTATTCCATCTAGTCTTTTAGACTGATGCTGTGTCGGGCCTTCTTTTTCATCCTGACTAATGGACAATCCTGAATAGTGAAATTCACTTAGGATTATTCTTCCCGGTTTGTTGTCTTGGAAATTAAGCTATAACGTCGTGTGAAAAGATTTTTGTCAATATTTTCCCTCTACTTATAAGTAGTATAGATGCTAATATTTAAATTTTTAAAATTAATTAAAGCTAAGAGACATAATTTATCCTTGAAATGATTGAGTTTCATCGGAGAACTTTGTACAGAAGTGTAGCAGTTCAAATCGTGACATTCCATATAGAATAGATATGGCAGATGACAAAGAGTGAATGTTTCTCCATCAATTAGGACGATTTTGAGCCGTTTCTCAATTAGTCTTTACCTATTGACTCTTAACATTCTGAAGACCCTAACCAGGATGTGAAATGAAGATATTATTATTGTTTCCTTTAATTCCTAGAGGAACATAGGGCTTCAGCTGCACGTCTCCATTGCGTTCGGTTCTCTGATAGAGTATTTACCTGGCTCCAAGTCTGCCCACACGTTTTCATCTCCTCTTCACATGACCTCCTCCTCCAAGTCACCCTTGCACTGACGACCAACTCGCCGCTACCCTTTCGGGTTCCACTCGAGCGATGGCTTGTCTAGTGATGTCACTTGGTGGTTTCCTCAGAGTATGGCCAATCCACCTACCTCCATTTCTTCCTGCTTATTTGTTTCACAATCGCTTTTTACTGGGTTGGTTCGCTAATTGCCAGAGATCCCTGTTGCTGATCTTTTCTGACCGGCCATCTGATCTTGAGTATTGAGTGAAGACAACTGTTAATGAAGGTGTGTAGTTTGTTTGAGGTGCCTCATCTTTAACTTGCTGTACCCTACTAGTCATGGCTTTCCACTAGAACCCCAGGTCACTGCCTGAATAGGGCCAGTCACTAGTGAGCATCAGAATAATTTTGTAGGGATTTAGTTTGATTGGATGGAAGATTTCATCAATAGCTGACGTCATTTAGAGAACCACTGGAAAACCGGTTAGTTAATTTATTGTTCAATAGCCACTGGCTCTACATAGGAAGTTATCTGGGAATTCTAGTGAAAAGTCATAACCAGCTGGGTAAGAGGACGGTTCACTCAGCGATGACTGCAGCTAAATTGGTACTCGACTTCTCAACTAAACCAGTATTCACACAGCAAGTCAAGGATAAATTACCAAAAGATGACCTCATCAATGTGTATCTATGAATTAAACTGCTCATGTGGAGCTAGTTACATTGGCCGTGCTCAGAGGGCTTTATCCATGCGCGCGCGTGAACATGTACCTGTATGGTTCAGTAAAGAGGTAACCAAATGCGTAAATATTGCAGTCTTAGCCCACATGGTAGATACTGGACACCCGATAAAACTTGACCAGGCGTTCTCAGTTATTTTTACCGCGTTCCTAGTAATTTATCTAGAGGAGCTCGACTACGTCTTTTATCAGTAGCTGAAGCGGTGGCAATTAATACCAGAAGGCCATCTCTTTGCATACAGAAGAAGTATGTTCAACCACTATGGCCTACAATAAAGCCAACAAATCCTCCATAAACATTAACACTACAAATTCCTTTCACAATTTTCTTTTCTTTCCTTCTTCTTCTTCTTCTTCTTCTATTCCTCTGTTTCATTGACAAACGTTCATTTTCGACTTTTATGATTTCATGACCTTTCTTATTAGCTTAGGTTTAAGTAGTGCTTTTCTAACTTGTTATCGTATTTACAAAATCCTGTTCACATTCTACTTCATTATATTCATTATTATTACTATTTGACAATCATTCACCAATAGTACTTGTAATTTTACACCATATCATCGTTATTATTATTTTACAATCATTCTTATTGTCGCTGTTTTCAATCTTGAACTTATGTCCAGATAGCCCCATTCGATGGTTTATTTTCATATTGTCTCTCACACACCCTGATTACACTCACTCTCGAAAGCTGTATTTTTCTGTTGACTATATATATATATATATATATATATATATATATATACATCATTAAATTAAATTACTTCATCTCATTTCGTCCCATGTTCTCATTGACCATGCATATTAAAAACACTAACTGACTATTGTTCCATCCCATCCATCTTCCTTATACTTGTTCCACAATAGACTTTCTGATGTGATTCCAATTTGCCTTTACTGGCTATTGTATGCTTAAATTAATGGATTTATAATTGTAGAGCCTGATGAAGAAGAATTTATTGATAACAATTGTCGCTCTATATACATTCCAATTTACACTATACTCTGATATTGTGTAAGTGTGTTGATGTATGCCTATGCGTATTTGTCTGCTTGTCTCTTTGTTTGTATGCGTGTATGCAGCATTTCAGATGAAAAATTGTGACAGTAATTTATCAAGTAAGAAAGTGCAATACTCACTCCTATCATCATCATTCACTTACCACTACTACTACTACAAACAACTAACCTAGTCCTAGTTATCCCACCAATCAGATTAAACTTTCGAAACATCTTATAAGGAATTTTAACCAATGAAAAGATGACATACACGTTAGTAGTAGTCGTAGTAGTAGTGGTCTTTCGAACCTTTGAATAGTAGCTTAGCTTAGCTTAGCATTGTACTGTGTGACAGATGTGTATTAGTATATCTTAGTTGTGTGTGTATGTGCGTAAGTGTGTGTATTTTGATATGATTCGACTGGTGTATGTGCGTGTGTGTGAAGGCGTCAAGCTCCTGTACGCCCACACACACACACACGCGAAACGTCTGTTTTTCACATCGAATATTCACAAAGCCTATACACTACTTAAGTGTGTTTACGCAGTGATTGTTTTGAGCACCTCTCTTAACGAATCCCTATGTGATATTATACTTATTATTACTACCACTATTACTATTATTGTTACTTTTATCAACCTCCTCATAGGATGAGTGATTTTTCGTATTTCGAATTTCGGTTAGTTTATTTTATTTTTTTAAAAATTTTATCCTTTATTTATTTATTTATTTATATAGTTAGCCAGTCATTTAATTATTTAGTTGTTTTTTAATTAGTGGGTTGTTTTTATAATTTGAAACTGAATAATATAATATTTGTTACAAGTTTGCCCACGGATTGATATCAGGGAGTCTAGTTTGGGACTCGTCGCCAGGGTTCGAACCCATGACGACTCGACTTTCTGGTTCCAGGGTGAGCTCGTAGACCATTCAACCACTGGGATTCGATTCCCGAATGACTACTGACTTATGAATTCTAACTTCTACCAAACAAACAAATTAACTCATGAAAGTTATTTTCTATAGTTTTTGGTTTGTAAGGGTTAGTTTTGTTTATTTACGAGTTGATCACGGATTGATGCCATCAGTTAGAGAACCATTGAAAACCAGCCACAAGGAGTACTGGACAGCTGCTGTTTCATCCCACTGGTTTGGGAATCATCGGCAGTACGCACCCACCACAGCGGGGTTCGAACCCAGGACCCTGGTTTTCAATGGTTCTCTAACTGATATCAATCCGTGAACAACTCGTAAAAACACAACTAACCCTTACAAACAAAACTATAGAAAATTAATCTGATGCTCGCTAGTGACTTGCTACAGGATGGAGTTTCTTGGAGTTCTAGTGAGAAGTCGTGACCAGTGAGGTCCATCCAAATGTCACGTGTGAGGATGGATGTCCCACCGACGACATTGGTTGGGGTCACGCTAAATCACGAATTGGTAGAAGTTAGAATTCATGCACTGGCCATTGAGGAGTCGGGTCCCAGTGGCTGAATGTTAGGTATACGAGCTAGCTTGCCTTGTAACCGGAAGGTCGTGGGTTAGAACTTCTTGTGGTGGGTGCGTACTGCCGATGATTCCCAAACCAGTGGGATGAAACAGCTGTCTGGCAGTACTCCAGTGCTGGTTTTCAATGGTTCTCTAACTGATGGCATCAATCCGTGATCAACTCGTAAAAATCATGAAAGTTAGTCTGATGCTCGTTAGTGACTCTGTCTACACGACAAAGTTGTCTGGAGTTCTAGGGAAAAATCGTTATCAGTTGGTGGCGGGGGGAGGGCTAGTCCATCCGCTCGGGAATGAGGGCAAATACTCACCCCATGGATGACATTGTCTGGGGTTGATGGTCGCGCTAAAAATCACAAGTTGGTAGAAGTTAGAATTTATGGGTGGTCAGTGGCTGTGAATGTAATGGTCAACAAGTTTGACTTGTAACTGGAGGGTCCTGGATTCCAACCCAGGTAGGTGGTGGGTGGGTGGGTGGTACCGATGTTTCCCGAGGTATAAGGTGACAAAAGAGCTATCCAGTATTCCAGAGCTGGCTTCCAACAGTTCTGTAACTGATATCAATGCATGGTCAAATCAATCCCTTGGAAATTAACTAACTCATTGGAAAGAAAACAAACACAACTGTTATTCCATCTTAGATAAGTTTATTTTCATATTGACACCCACAGTTTAATGATAAAGTATTCATAACTGGATAACGATGTTTCGAGCACAAATTATGCTTGCTCATAATCTCGTGTCATCAATGTATTGGACAACTGTTTCGTCCTAATTTGGGACTCTTCAGCAGTACGCACCCAACGGGATTCGAACCCAGGACCTTCTGGTTACAAGGTGAGCTAGCTCGTAGACCATTGAGCCACTGGCACCCGATCCAAGGGTCCTTGAATTCTAACTTCTGCCGATTCACGACATAGCGCGACCATTTCGCAATGTCTTCTTCGATGAGTTACTGCCTCATCTACTGCCATCATCTCCCAAACTAGGACGAAACAGTTGTCCAGTACTCCCTGGCAGGTTTTCCAGTGGTTCTCTAACTGATGTCAGCTCATGATGAAATCATCCATGCAATCAAACAAATCCGTACAAAACCAATACTTGAAAATCAATGTATTCACACGGCTTCATAATTATATATATATATATATACTTTTTCTCTCTGACCCTCATCCTGTTTCCCTGTATATTGCGATTTTCCGTATAACCGAGATAGGCATTGAATGTTGTCAGCTGTACGCGTTTGCCCTTGATTAAATGAATAAAAACTGGCTGATTGACCTCTCTCCCTTGTCACCTTTGTTTCACAGAGTTAAGCATTATAACAGTTAGAGAACCATTGAAAACCAGCCACAGGGGGTATTGCCAGACAGCTGTTTCATCCCACTGGTTTGGGAATCATCGGCAGTACGCACCCTCCACAAGGGTTCAAACCCAGGGCAAGCTAGCTCGTATACCATTCAGACACTGGGACCCTATTCAACGGCCAGTGCATGAATTCTTACTTCTACCAATTCGTGATTTAGCGCGACCCCAACCGATGTCGTGGGTTGGACATCCATCCTCACACGTAACATCTGGATGGACCTCACTGGTCACTACTTCTCACTAGAACTTTCTAACTGATATCAATCCGTGATCAACGCGTAAAAATATTACTGACCCTTACAAACTAAACTATGGAAAATTCCTTCTTTATATAGTAGGTACCATTAAGGCTTTGCATTCCTTAATGATTTATCTTATTCTCATTATTTATGCTACTATCATTTTCTTTATTTGTTTCACTTCATTATTTAAATTTTATGACTTACCAGTTAGTCACTCAGTGAGAGATTATTGCAATTTAAGAATCTATCCAGCTAGATTTATATATTGGCTGACTCTAAATTATAGGGTTCCCAAGGCGCGCGAACGCTCCAATAACCTTGAACGGATGCTAGTCGTTGGCCAAGGATATGTGTCATTATTTATAGCGCAAATATGAACGCTATTCACCAACTAAGGAACAAATTTCCCCCGGGTCACGTTTTTAATTACTGTTTGGACAATGTGTTCATAGCTCGTTAGGGTTAGGATTAGGGTTCAGAGTTAGGTATTAGGATTACGGTTAGGATAAGGGTTATAATTAGGGTTAGGGTTACGATTAGGGATAAGTTTGGAGTGGGTTTGATTCTGATTTATTTTATTATCCAAATTTCCCTAGTAAGTAGTTGTCGATCCTCTTACGAGAGTCTTTTGGGAGAAGATTGCAAAACAGGATAAAAGCGATAAACAAGTCACACATTAATAAGCTCAATCTTCAGTCACCTTGGTGAATACACATATACAGAAACTGGTCTAACGTGGCAACTGATACTCCTCAGTATAACTGGAACGTATTTTGAAGTTATGTCAGAGAAATATGCTCTGTTTAATGTGTTTTCATGCATTTTCTTGTAAATAAGTGTCATTTTTGTGTGTGTAAAAATCACCTATTTTCGTGGTTGGTGGTCGGCTCAAAGTCACTCGTGCATTCATATTCCTTGTGGCGCCATTGTTTAATTTTGCTTAACCTACTAAGTTAAATAATTTACACACACACACAAAAAAAAACTTCAGCCATTGCAATGCATTCACTTGCATGTAACCCCACAATAGGATGCGATAGGGTAAAAGTATTAATAAGTAATATAGTTATGTGGATATGGAAAGACGAAGGTTAATCGCCGTTGCTCTAGGGACTTGATTTTTCGTGCTCTGTTGGGAACATCTCCCAGTATGGCTAAGTGAAGGTGTAGTGAAAACCATTAAAAGTTCGATATTAGACCATCTGGTTCAAACCGGCCACAGAGCCAGACAGCATTGAAGAATCCTTCTCTTTCATCTACCGGGCGCTAAATAAATTGCCAAAAACATCGAGGTACTGCATGCTTCAAACAGCAGAGGCTATTGCAATTCCCGTCAAGCAACGAGTGCTTGCTTTGTGTGCAAAAGAAGCAAGTCCAGCTAGCCCCTATTACTGTCCTGACTGGCCTTCAGTAGAAACAAAAAATTCACGAATTTGTATTATTATCTTTCCTAATGTTTTTTCTGACATTCAGCTTATTTTATGTTGATGCTATTGAACTGTAATATACTGATATTATTGATCCAATTTTATTTAAACACCGTTAATGTTGTTCATAACACTAATTCATTCACTATTATATGTATATATATATATATTTCTGTTTTACTAGTTATCAAGTGTGTTTGAAAGATTGTGGCGATAGATTGTTGATTGATTCGTTGCCTGATAGAGTTCCTTGTTCAAGTGTTGGTTTATAGGGATTTGATTGATTGGTTACAGGATTTTCATCATGAGCTGACATTGGTTAGCGAATGCCCGGCGCTCTTCACCGGGTTGATTGTCCATTGGATGACAGTCTAGGGGAGATGGCTAAACCCTGATTCCAAACCTCCAACGACTGGCGTATGAAGCTCACTGGAGCTCACTGGCAGACGTATGGACAGAGGGCTCGTTGGATGTCCTGGATGTCTGGCCCCATTCAAAAAGGCGTATGAACCGAACTCCGGTCACTGGCTGCCAATGGATAGTCGACTCCCTACTCCACTCCTACTGTCTTGTAGGTCACACTTGGTTGTGTAAAGGCTAGAGCTGCACTCTCAAACAAAAGGCCGAGCGATTCTGGGGACATCACTCGTACCGAATTCCCATGAAACTTCATGAACTCTCTTACAAACGACTCTCACCATGGGGCAGCGATGATTCGAGATGTTCATGAAGCCGGCTCATCCTCCCGTAGGAGATAGCCGAAGTAAAACAAAAAAAAACATTGGTTAGAGAACCACTGAAAAACCTGTGAGTACTGGACAGTTGTTTCCTCAGCCTAGTTTGGGACTCTTCACCAGTACGCACTCACCGAGATTCCTTGTTGTTGTTTTTTTTTAAAAATTCCTGTCGGCCATTCGATCTTCATTATGAAGAGCGAAAATGGAAATGCTTCCAATGACACCTAGGCGCTGAATGTCTGAAGCGCATAGGAAACCCTGACTGAAAATCCGGCTCTTTTTCTCTTCATGTTCTGTGCAGTATATTTGCACACTGACTTCAGAATAATACAGATTTGTCTGGCTTTACCAATCTTCGTCGGCTTTGACATCCTCATCTGTCACCTGTGTGGTTGAAATGATGAAACAGGTGACTTTTTCTAAATTTCTCCTCTTGATTAGTGAGTGGTGCTTGTCGATGTTGTTTAGGTATCTTTATCACTTCTGTCCTGTCTATGTTCATTGAAGTCCTGTCTTTGCTACCTCCTCTGTCAACTTGTTCATTTTCGCCTGATTTTTCAGTTTAAGATTATGATGGTGGGGGTGGATTTTTCACCTGGTCTAACCTGTTACATTTCGTATTATTGTATTGGTTACAGGATTTCATCATGAGATGATATTAGTTAGAGAACCATTGGAAAACCTGCAAGGAGTACTGGACAGCTGTTTCGTCAGTCTAGTTTGGGACTCTTCATCGGTACGCGCCCACTGGGATTCTGGTTACAAGGCGAGCTAGCTCGTAGACCATTAAGCCACTGGGACGCGATCCTATGGCCAGTGCATGGATTCTAACTTCTGCCAATTCACGACATAGCGCGACTGGCACTAGCCATTGTCTTCGGTGGCGAGTATTTGTCCTCACACCTGACCACCTGCTGCACCCTACTGGTCACGACTTCCCACTAGAACCCCAGGTAACAACCTACCTGAACAGGGAACTGTCGCCAGTGAGCATCACATTGATATTCATCAGTACGCACCCACCGGGTTGCTTAAGAGTCCCAAACTAGGCTGACGAAACAGCTGTCCTGTACTCCCTGCAGGTTTTCCAATGGTTCTTCTCTAACCAATGTCAGCTCATAATGAGATCCTGTAGCCAATCAACCAAATCCTTACAAACCAATACTTGAATATTGCTGTATTGTTTAATTTTTCTGGTTACACTATTTGCTTATTAAATACCAGTCTACATTTGGGTGAATGGGTACAGAGTAATCTTTAGGTTGGTTGTCATAGGGATATTTTATGTATCTATAATTTGCTTTTAATTCAATTCTGTCTAACTTTCTCATTGATTAATTGGGCCGGAATGTTTCGCCTCTGTTGACATATGTCAGCTTCCAATGCGGATGCTTCAACGATGTGTGAGAATAAACTTGAACTAATAATAATTTAGTGGATGGTGACAGGCGATGGATTTCAGAGATGAGCATTTCGTTGTATTTGAAATTCATCATCTGGGATGCGCCTGCATTCCCTAGTGATGAGTGACAGTGTCCTTCCTCCTTGAAACTTTGAACCTCAGTAGCCATCTCTTCATTACGCCCGCCAAGGCGTTATCCACTAGACCATTTGGACCGTGAGAGCCTCAATCTCTGGTGCACTTCCTTCGATTCAATAAATCAACGGGTTAATCAAATTGAATCTTTAAAAAAAAGTAATGAATCACCTTCATATATTGATATAAGTATAAAACTTGGGCACTGTGGTAGAGTATAACTCCATTATGGATAAGATTCTTTTTGATAAGTCACACAGTGTTGTCATACAGTAATATTAAGTGATGACGTTTCGAGCACAAATTATTGCCATTCATAATCATATCAAGTTGCTCACACCACTTCTTTCCTTCATTTATATACAAGTGTGGAATTGATAATTAGACATTTGAACAAAGATCAATATAGGATAAAGTACATTCAGAAATAATAATATGAGTGTTATTGATCAATTACAATCAGATGGGAAATACGACGAGTGTTTTTATAGTCAAAATAAGTAACTTGTTAGAATGTTATGATGTGCTTGAATTGAAATAGAATACAATTTAAGATTATTTATTATCCTCCTCTGATTTGACTGACTGACTGGTGGTAATAATATCTTCCATATCTCAGGTATTTGAATTGAGTCACTTCTTTTGTGCATGTATTGGATGTGTGGACTCGATGAACCAGGAAGGATTCAGTAATCAATCTCTCTCTATCTTCACCTACATAGATTACTTCTTAGAATCTTAATCCTCTCCCACCGTATTGTGTAGTTGTGTGTTAATGCATACATGCAGTGCAATTGCTGAGCTTTTTTCCCTAAATTACTCATCTTCTCGGGGTCAACCATTCTTACCTTAGCTAAATTCTTATGTTCCGACAATCTGATTACTCCCGATCTACTAGTTTGACCTATATAGTTGACCTCACTGACAGTCATTGGAAGGTATTTTGTAAATTATACTATTTTGTTTAATTGGGTCCACCGGGTCTTTTAGCCTACAGAGCTTGTCCCTGCCTGAGTGAGTTTGTAGGTTTGAATGCCACCACCCTAATTCCTGCTTTATTGAGAATCCTACGTGGGAAGGGTCTCAGATGTCCTCTCCTTATATGGTATAACAGTAGATGCCTTATATTCTCTCTTATTTATGTTATCATTACTAGTTTCACAATTATTTTTATTTTGCTTTTGGACTTTTCTGATCTTCCTGCGTCGGTGGCACAGTGGTTAAGACTCTCGCCGACCATGCACATGGTCCGGGGATCGATCCCCCCCCCCCGACGCACACCTGATATCTATGGTTGACCTGAAAAATTTGGGCCACCGATATCACATGCTGAAAATTCCATACCTGTACCAAAAAAAATACGATGTGGAATCAAGCTGTAATAAAAAAAATAATGAATTTTATAGGATAGTTACTTATTTAACACCAACACCTCTTCTATCTGTTTTATTTCATCATTTAGGTCTTTTTTTTGTGCTACTTAGTGCTACTACTATCGAAAACCGAGGAGTGTTGAATATTTGGCGGAACTATTCAACCTGATTATTTTACTTTCTCTTAGTGATAAGGAAATGAGGAAAAAAGAAAATTAGATGAAATGTTATTATTATTATTATTGTTCCCTTGGGTTGCTAGTGGAACATAGGGCTTCAACTGCACGCCTCCACTTGATTCTGTCTTCTGCTGTACTTTTCACCTGCATCTATGTTAGTCCATACTGTTTCAGCTCCTCTTCACACGATCTCCTCCATGTCACCCTTGGACGTCCCACCCGTCACTTCCCTTTCGGGTTCCACTCGAGCACTGGCCTGACGCGCGATGTCACCCAGCGAGTGGCCTCCTCAGCCACGAGTGTCCAATCCATCTCCACTTTCTCCTGCATATTTGTTGGGCGATTAACTCTTGTTTTGTTTGTTCCCATAGTTTCTTGTTGGTTCTTGTTCTTTCCGGCCATCTGATCTTCAGTATAGAGCGAAGACAGTTGTTGTTGATAAAGGTCTGCAACTGGCTGTTGGAAATATTCTTTGTGACCCGCCAAGTTTCTGATCCATCCGTATAGAAGAACTGACTGACTTGACGTTTGTATTGAAAATTCGAATTTTGTTGTTGATACAGGCTGAGTGATGAAGATTTCCAGATTGGTTTTAGGTTGATGAAGGTGTTTCTGGCCTTCCCGATTCTCGATTTGACATCCTCGTCCGTTCCTCCTGTAGTTGAGACAATGCTCCCTAGATAAGTGAATGAAGTAACCTCTTTCAAATCCCTCCCGTTGATGGTGATTGGCGCTGGATGTTGCTGCCGTTGTTGTTGTTGTTGTTGGCTGGTTGGTTATTTTCATAACCTCCGTCTTGTCTATGTTCACCTGGAGTCCTGTCTTTGCTGCCAGCCTCTTCGACCAGTTTGTCGGTTTTCGCTTGTAATTCTTCGATTTTGTGTAACATCAAACGTAAATCATCCACGCGCGTCGGTCCAGGATATCCCTGTCTTCTCATTCCCACTGTCTGACACATAATCCAGTCCACCACAATTAGGAATATCATTGGTGATAATAAGCACCCTTGTCTGACTCCTGTGTTAGCCATCATAAATTGATTTCAGTCGGCTTACTTACACCAGTGAACCAACCAGTCAGTAGTTCCCTTACTTTCAATCCTTGTTATAAAATGTCAATAGGCGTTTGTAACAATAAATAATCATAATAATCATAGTGATAATATATCTTTATAGAGTTTATTTACTTATAAATGTCATTCATTGTTTAAATTATTCAAAAACCGCCATTCGGTAGACTGATTGATTGACTGTTTAGTTGATTGTTTAAAACAATACATATAAACCCGGAAAACATAACCATTAAGAATGATGAAGGTTTTTTTTGAGAATATAATTCTCTCTATCCTTTCACATTTATTTTATTCATAAAATCATGCACTACATAAACTAAACGGAGATTAGCTAGTACTTCTCCTGTTTTTTTTTCAAACTAATTGAATAAAATATCATATTATTATTATATATGTATGTATACATGAGACAATTGAACATTGAAACCTTTTGTTTATAATGATAATAATAATAATAATGGTGGTTGACTTTTTAAATTCACAGAATAGTTTTATATATACCTAGTTTATATAGTTTATATATACCAAAAAATAAAACAACTGTTAAATTGTTTTAATGTTAAATGTATTATTATAAATAAGAAGATTGTACTTTGTCTCATCTCAAAATGAGCGGATTATTCAAGTGTGACAAAAAAACCAAACAGTATTTTCAAAATATACTTGATGCGTGTGTGTATGTGTATAGTGTGCATTGTTAAATCAGACCTTTGTCATCAATAAGCTTTGACGTTTTTTTTCTTCATTTTTTGACGTTCTAATTAGTAGTTACTAAAATTTGAGGTGAGATTCATTCGTTCAATCAATCAATCAGACAGATAGACAGACAGACAGACAGACAATTAGACAGTTAATGACGTTCGCACACTATAAATTGAAAACGTAGACATCTGTTAACGTCAATTTTATGTCCTGTCTCCTCTGTAATATGTTTCGCAATAGAAGAGCTAGGTAGGTCTCCTGTTCTCACCGTTAATAGGTTCTGAAGATTCCATTTGTTTCTGGAGCCATTTAGGGCATATGCTCTGAAGCCAATTTTTTCATCCCGTTCCCTATATATCTTATTTAAGGGATTTATTACTTCTATGTACTAACAATGTGTTAGGTTTACATTTGAAGGTGATTGTTTCCGCCAAGTTGATGGTGTTGCTATGGGAAGTCCGTTAGAGGGCCCCTTTTAGCAGATATTTATATGTCGCACATTGAGAATTTATCGGAGGATTTAATCGAAAATGTGCCACTTTATAGAAGGTATGTAGATGATATTGTTGTAATCATCAGTGATAAGTCTTGTTCTGCCAGCTCAATTTTATATCGAATGAATGAAGTTCAGAATAGCATATCACTTACATCTGTAGAAGAGGAAGATAATTGTTTATCTTTCCTAGACATATTGCTTAGACGACGGCTTGATGGGTCAATAAAAACATCTATAGATAGAAAACCTACCTGGACAGGACAGTATCTTAATTACCACAGTTTCTGCCCTGTTCGGTACAAAAGAGCTTTAGTAAACGAGGTGCCTCTTCAGTAGAATCCAACGAATATGCACTGAAGACACACTTGATGATGAAGAAGAAAGAAAGTTGACACAAACTCTGGTTGATAACAATTATCCAGACAAGTTCATCAGGAGATATAAAGTAGTCAGTGGAACACCAAGACTCACTCTCCAACTCGCCCCTAAGAAAGACGTGTACATCAAGCTACCCTATATGGGGATCATAGCAGCTTGATAACTAGACAAAGATTGAACTCTGCGGCTGTTGAAAAGACTTTTTATGCAGCTAATATCATAATAATTGAGAATGTGAAGCCAATATATCCATCCATCTAAGCCTTTCGAACATGCGAAAAATGATGTCACATCCCACTGTATTTACCAATTTGAATGTACGTGTGGCCACACATACATAGGATGGAGGACTCATCGATATCTGCAAGCAAGGGCTTCATAGCATATTCCTGAATGGCTCCAGAAACAAATGGAATCTTCAGAAGCTATTAACGGTGAGAACAGGAGACCTAGCTCCCCTATTGCGAAACATATTACAGAGGACATAGGACATGAAATTGACGTTAACGGATCTTTTTAACCTATCTATAAAACGTGTTTGGGGGAGGGCGTATCTTAAAGTTTGTGGAAGCCCTAGCAATTAGAAAGTAGACATCTGTGCCGTATAAGAGAGTGGCTTTCTATAGCTTGCTTAATGACCATTTTGGATAAAGCTTTTTTGACATTTTGAAATGATGGATCACAGTAAGAACACCATTAATTTAATTGGGAATGATGATTGTGGCTTATTGGGTTAATTACTAAATTATCAACCGACAGATAGGGTACAGCTTCGAGTTGATATAAGAATAAAACTTGTGCACTGTGGTGGTAGAGTATAATTCCATTATGGGTAAAATTTGTTTTGATAAAGTCTCACAGTGGTGTTATACAGTAAGTAATATTTACTGATGACCATGTTTCGAGTGCACAATTTATTACTGCCACTCATAATCATATCAAGGTACTCAATCACACAACTTTCCAACTTCTTTTATATAATTCCATCACTATTTTTCATCGCTTGACTTGATGATTGGTAGTAGTATTTTCCATATTTCCGGTATGAGTGATGAGTCATTCCTATTGCATGTGTTGGGTGTAGACTCGATGAACAAGGATTCAGTAATCAACCTATCTCTCCACCTACCTAGATTACTTTGTAGAATTTTAACCCTCTCCCATCCTATTGTGTGGTTGTGTGCAGTGCGATTGCTGAGCTTTTTTCTAAATTGCGTACGTAGGGTCTCAGCAGTCCACTCCGTTCTCCTTTATGGCTGTGAGACCTGGCCATTGAGAGTGGAAGACATGAAAACGCCAGCTTGTTGTTGTCTTTGATCATAGGTGTCTGCGTTCTAACTCCCGTGTGTGTTAATTGGTATAAAAGAGTGAGCAATATTGAGGTTAGGCAGCGGTCGAGTGCTAGGTAGGTGGGAGGAGAAATCAATCGACAAGGCTGTGGAGTTACATCGACTGAGATGGTTAGGGCATGTGTTACTGATGCATGCCTAGCCATCGCCTTCCTCGACTGGCGGGCAATGTTAGCTGACATAGGATCGATCAAGTTGGAAAAGAGCTAGCACGTGGTGATCGAACCAAAACACGGCTTCATCAGTCAATGAAACCCACAACAGTTAGTTTAAGCCAGCCATGTAGGGAGGGAGGTGTAGACTTCCTGATTGGTTGGGCTCTTCTGGACGGTAAAACCAATGGCTGGAGACAATTGGTAATATGGCTCAAAGTGATCGTTCTCAATGGCTGATGCAGATGCATCCACTCCTTTTGACTTTAATATCCAATAAAACTATATTGTTCTTCGATATTACTATTCTTTTTGCCTCATATCTCTGTTTACTGTCTCTATTTTGCGTTTCTTTGTACTTTCTTCTCTGGCTTTCTGTGCTATATGCTGGAGCGTAGCGACTCGAACTGCCGCACATTGGTGCAAAGTTCTGTTTCGAAAACATATGGACAGACCATCTATTGAGTAATTGTATGCAAGTAAATGCATTGCAGTGGCCGGGACTTTTTGGAGTCAGTAGGGTCAACTATGTTAGATATAACTAAATCTCTGAGTAGGTGCGTCAGGGGCACAGCCATAGAATGCTCGCCAACTGCGCCCCATGTGGTCCGGGATTCGATCCTCGGCTGATGCACTCCCTTACCTTGCCGAACCAGTAATAAGACTGGTGAAGAGGGAAGGTTGGGTGGTGGGGGGACATGAGGCTAGCAACCGCATCCCGTAGAAATAATCACCACTGCTACCGAAACTTCATAGCGCAAGCCTGAAGCCCTACCAATGGGAACGCAAAGGAATAAAAAATGTCTCTATAATTCTGATGACCTAACTGACCATAATTTTCTGGTTTGACCTATGTAATTGACCTCACAGTCATTACATTATTATTATTGTTGTTGTTCACTCGGGTTCCTAGTGGAACATAGGGCTTCAACTATACGTCTCCAATTGCTTCTGTCTTCTGCTATACTGTTCACCTGCATCCATGTTAGTCCATACTGTTTCAACTCTTCTTCACACGATCTCCTCCATGTCACCCTTGCACTGACGTCCCACTCGCCGCTTCCCTTTCGGGTTCCACTCGAGCACTGGCCTGACGCGCGATGTCACCCACTGGCTTCCTCAGCGAGTGTCCAATCCATCTCCACTTTCTCCTGCATATTTGTTGGGCGATTGGTTCTTGTTTTGTTTCTTCCCATTACATGGTATATGGTAAATTATATCATTGAACCTAATTCAGTCTATCGGATCCGTAAATTGACAAGTTCGATCTTAATTTTAGCGAAGTTAAACAATAAGTGTTTCTTCATCGAATCAATACCAAACACATACAATCTAAATGACACAACGCCTCTGCTGGATTCACGAAAAATTGCCATAAAAGGCAGTGGGGAGTAGGATTGTTTTTTTTTACACGGCAATTTACAAAGTCCTGTAAGCATGCTGATATGATTATAAGGAGTAAATTGTGCTCGAAATATCACACTATTCACAGTTATTAATACTCGATCACTTTATGCTATGGAATTATATTCCATCACAATGCCGATATACCATCAACGGGAGGGATTTGAAAGAGGTTACTTCATTCACTTATCTAGGGAGCATTGTCTCAACTACTGGAGGAACGGACGAGGATGTCAAATCGAGAATCAGGAAGGCGAGAAACACATTCATCAACCTGAAACCAATCTGGAAATCTTCGTCACTCAGCCTACATCAACAACAAAATTCGGATTTTCAATACAAACGTCAAGTCAGTTAGTTCTTTTATACGGATCAGAAACTTGGTGGGTCACAAACAATATTTCCAACAGCCTGTTGCAGACCTTTATCAACAACAACTGTCTTCGCTCTATACTGAAGATCAGATGGCCGGAAAGAATCACCAACAAGAAACTATGGGAACGAACAAAACAAGAACCAATCGCCCAACAAATATGCAGGAGAAAGTGGAGATGGATTGGACACTCGCTGAGAAGGCGGCTGTGTGACATCGCGCGTCAGGCCAGTGCTCGAGTGTAACCCGAAAGGGAAGCGGCGAGTGGGACCTCAGTGCAAGGGTGACATGGAGGAGATCGTGTGAAGAGGAATTGAAACAGTATAGATTGACATGGATGCAAGTGAAAAGTACAGCAGAAGACAGAAGCAAGTGGAGACGTGTAGTTGAAGCCCTATGTTCCACTAGGAACCCAAGGGAATAATAATAATAATAATACAATGCCGATATTCTATTCACTGTCTTTGCGAGCCGCCTAGCAAATGGTGGCCACATTGCAACAACCTTGACTGATAATAGAATTCAGTCTACACAAACAAAGGACAAGACGCATGACACTAGATTACTGTCTGGTGTTCAGCAGTGTGGTGACACGGGCTCGAGTTTCAGGAGGGAAGGAGTAGTTCCTTCACGAGAAAGAAGGCTGTGATTAAAACTGATCCTGAAAAAACTTAAATAATGGCAAAATGTCACTCTGAATACAGCATTGTTTCAAAAATCTCAGATAATTTGATTGACCAATAACTTTTAGCTTGTCCTTTGTTTGACGTCATAATTTTGTATTTTGCATATTTCGACAAAACAGTATGATGACGTGATTAGTTGTCCGAATTGTTTAGTGTGTGTGTGTATATTTTGCGCAACACATTTCACAATACACGTTTTTGTCATATTTTTATTTTATTTTAGCTTGATTCCATACAGTAGTTTTGGTACAAGTATGAAATTTTCAGCATGTGATATCGGTAGCCTAAATTTAGCAGGCCGACCATAGATATCAGGTGTGCGTCGGGGGGGGGATCGAACCTCGGACCATGTGCATGGTCGGCGAGAGTCCTAACCACTGTGCCACCGACGCACACAGTTCCTATGAAAATAATAAAGCGTTAAGTGT
Organism: Trichobilharzia szidati; assembly: GCA_944472155.2. Taxonomy (NCBI): domain Eukaryota; kingdom Metazoa; phylum Platyhelminthes; class Trematoda; order Strigeidida; family Schistosomatidae; genus Trichobilharzia; species Trichobilharzia szidati. The sequence goes on along the minus strand of OX235272.1, from coordinate 118,388,689 downwards.
TATGAGGGGGGGATAAACATAGGACAAATGAAAAGAATACATCGAAAGCTTAAAATGATAATGGAGATAATAGTACATCTGCTCTGGTATCAAAATAAAATTTACCAAGAAAGGTTTAGTGAGATGACAAATTATTTATGAACACATAAAAATTGGTTACAGGATTTCATCATAAGCTGACATTGGTTAGAGAACCATTGGAAAACCTGCAGGGAGTACTGAACAGCCGGCTGTTTCGTCAGCCTAGTTTGGGACTCTTCATCAGTACGCATCCATCGCCATGGTTCGAACTAGGACGAAACAGCTGTCCAGTACTCCCAGTGGTTTTCCAATGGTTCTCTAACCAATGTCAGCTCATGATGAAATCCTGTAACCAATCAACCAAATCAATACTTGAACACAAAAATTGATTTAAACTTACTAATCACTAGGACTTTCATAACCTCTAGAATACTCCTTAAACACGTTTGATAGGTAGGTTTAAAAGGTGTCTAGACAATTCAGTTTTATGCACTTTAGCTATACTATATTTCAGAACATCGAAGAGCGATGTTGTCTGTTTTTCACCATTAACGGATTCAAGTGACTTGATTTATGGTCACGCTAAAATTGCGAATTGATAGCAGTTAGAATTCGCGGGTCACTGGATTCCGGTCTGAGTGGCTAAATGGTCAACGACCTTGCCCTCGCCCTCGATCGAAGGGCGTGTTTAATGCTCAGCAATTCTCTCCGTACTCCTTCGGCTGTAAGACAGCCATTGAAAGTGGAAGTCATGAAAAGGTCGGCTAGCTATGTTTGATCACAGGTGCCTGCGTTCTATCTCTCTCGTGTTAGATGTTGGTATTAAAAGGTGAGAATTGTTGAGGTGAGGCAGCGGTCGAGTGCTAGGTAGGTGAAGAGGGGAATTCAATCGATGAGGCTGTGAAGCAGCCTTCGTCGACTGACGGTCAATGCTAGCTGACATAGGCATGATCGATCAGGTTGGAAAAGAGAGAACTATTGATGGTCAGACGAAGATATGGCTTTATCAGTCAATAAAATCCACAACAGTTAGTTTAAGCCGGCCATCTAGGGAGTGAGATGTAGACTGTTTTCTAGTTGGGGTCCTTGAGATGGTAAAAACTAATGGCTGGCGCAGATGTATCCACTCTTTATGATTTATAATATCTAATAAAACTCTATTGTTCTTCCATATTACTATTCTTTTTCCCTCACTCACACTTCTGTTTATTATCTCTGTTTTGAATGCCTTTTTGCTGTCTTCTCTTGCTTTGTATGCTCCATGGAGGGTGTGTGGCAACTGGAACTGGTGCACATCTGTGCAAAGTAGTTCTACGTTGAAACCAGTCGTCAGTTGCCTCCGTAACCTAACAGTTTTGGGTTTGATCCCCTGTGTGGTTAGGGGTTGCGCATTACTGAAGAGTTCCAATCAAGGATGAAGCAGCCGTCCAGTACTCTGTTTTGAGTGCAATAACCCACCAATAACAATTCAGTTTTCTTATACTTAAATCGTTACTGTCCTCCATAATGTTAATTTACTACTTTGAATGACAGTGAGCCATATTTGCTGTGTAAGACTCATTTTTACAAGTATTAGTCTGTAGGGATTCGATTTATTTCAAATTTGGCCACAGGTAGATGTTATTTAGAGAACCACCTGAAACCAACACGGTGTACTTGACAACTGTTTCGTCCTAGCTCGGGACTCTTCGGTACGCAGTACGTAGCCACTTGGATTCAAACCGAACACCATCTGCTTTAAAAGGCAAGCTACACACAGACCAATCAGCCCGTGTGACCTGACTCAGTGTGACCCATGAATTCTAGTTTCTACCAGTTGGTGATTTTGTCGATGAGCCCAGAAAACTAGGACGAAACATCTACCTACATATCCAGTACTCTCTAGTTGTTTTTTCAATGGTTCTCTAACTGATTGGCTACGGGCTATGGAATTGCCTGGAATTGTAGTGAGTCGTCGCGACCAATGGGTCGCGGTCTGGTCAGGAGTAAGACTTAATGTTAGTACTTGTTTGTGCGTACACTCCGTTAGGCGTTTAGTATTATCTCTCCTGTCGCACTTCTTTTTTGTTGTCTTGTATTACTGTAAGTTGATAGCTTGAACATATACACATATACGTGTATAAGTGTGTTTTGCCGTTGATAATAGACTGTTAATACACTTGGTAGTTTGCGCTAACGTGATGTGGGCTTCGTTTGCACATGCGTGGTGACTAACAATGGAATCCACCAGGATGCGCATTTCTTCCTATTCGTAACTCGTTGTCTGAATGAATGTACTCGCATTCCCCAGTGAGTGAGTGAGTGAGTGAGTGAGTGAGTGAGTGAGTGAGTGAGTGAGTGAGTGAGTGAGTGAGTGAGTGAGTGAGTGAGTGAGTGAGTGAGTGAGTGAGTGAGTGAGTGAGTGAGTGAGTGAGTGAGTGAGTGAGTGAGTGAGTGAGTGAGTGAGTGAGTGAGTGAGTGAGTGAGTGAGTGAGTGAGTGAGTGAGTGAGTGAGTGGTGAGTGTGATGATGATATTGAGTGAGTGAGTGATGAGTGAGTGAGTGAGTGAGTGAGTGAGTGAGTGAGTGATGAGTGATGATGTGATGAGTGATGTAGTGAGTGAGTGAGTGAGTGAGTGAGTGAGTGAGTGAGTGAGTGAGTGAGTGAGTGAGTGAGTGAGTGAGTGAGTGAGTGAGTGAGTGAGTGAGTGAGTGAGTGAGTGAGTGAGTGAGTGAGTGAGTGAGTGAGTGAGTGAGTGAGTGAGTGAGTGAGTGAGTGAGTGAGTGAGTGAGTGAGTGAGTGAGTGATGGTGTCTCTACTCAGACTCGAACCCAGTACCCAACGTTTCAACCTCCAAAGCGTTATCCACTAGACCAGTTGGCCTATGAGAGCCATCTCTTATGCAACGGGCATCTATTATTATTTGTTTGTGTTTTCTTAAAATTTAATTTTGATTTTCCATTTGATAACACTTTGGCGTTTGAAATGATGGGTACTAAGGTTCAAGTCTCAGTGGGGACACCCTCACTCACTCACTTCCGGATGACGAGTCCCAAAATTGGACGAAATGCGCCACCTCAGTGATTCCACTGCTAGTCACCATCTGCCAAAATTACTTCTAGTTAATCCTCAGGCTTTGTCAACGGAAAAATTGAAATTGATTTTTTTTAAAACAAAACAATTTTATCAAACTTGTTTATGTGTGTAGTATATAGATTGATGCTTCTGGATGACTGTTTATTATCTTTCAATGAGTACACTGACGTTTTGATCTCTTTGACCGTAATAATGGTTGTAGTTTGTTTTGCTTCAAATTAGTCGAAGTACAGCTTCACTCAAAGAACAGCAGCAAATAATAAACCAAATCAGGTGGTATAATACTTTCAGACAAAAAGGAAGTGGTTTAGATAAGAGACTTTTTTTGGAGATTTCATGTTTCTTCTGCTTGCCGTTGGTGGCACAGTGGTAGAATGCTCGCCAACTACGCCTCATGTGGTCCGGGAGATGTTCTCGAGCGAGCACGAAAAATCAAGTTCCTAGAGCAACGGTCGATATAACTCGCTCCACTACAAGCTCAGTTGAATTGGTAGATACAATTGTAAGTGGCTAGTCTAGGTACTTGATCTTTCAGTCGAGGTAGCACCATCGGTCGTGTAGAGAATAAGACGTGTAGTTCGCCAGCATTAAAAGTTCTTTGAACTGATTTTCTTAATTTGCTCGTAATTATTTCACTTGGTATATCGCCCTTGAATTGCAGTCGTATATATATAAAGGCTTCTTATTTACGGATAGTGAGTAGTCCTTATCCGCTTTCTTTGTCATGTGTTTCTTGATAAATTTTTCGGGATAGCTAGCTATTTTCGATCAAAGTATCATATACAATGCTTAATTCATCTTCAGTTACTTCTTCTGAGCATATAGCTCTAACTCTGTGGCTGAGGGTCTTTACTAAATTTCTTTTGTACTTGAGAGGAACGAAGCTGTGAAAATGTGTATATTGTCCTGTCCATGTACTTTTTCTATGCAAATTTCTTTTTATGCTACCATCTGGTTTTCTTGTAAGTAGGACATCCAGGAAGGCAATTCTGTTTTGGAATTCCTCTTCGCACGTGAATTTCATAGCCGAATGTACTTCATTGAATTCAGTAATTATTGTATTCCTATCCGAATCATTATCACAAAGAATGAAGGTGTCATCCATATACTGGAAATAAAATGAAAACTTACTGTTAAGGTTGTTCAAAGGTCCACTTTGTAGCTTACTTAAAAAGAAATCAGCCAGAATGGGACCCAGTGGGGAGCCCATCGCCACCCCGTCCACTTGCCTGTAAAGTGTGCCGTCAAATTTGAAATTTACATTCATGGTACACCTTAATAACAAAATTCTTTTAGGATTTCAGTAGGGATGCCAATGTTTATCGACTGGTTATCCACTTGTTCACATATGTAGTTAACTGTTTCTACTAGAGGTACATTTTTGTGAATAAAGATGTTATGTCCAGAGATATCATGGTTTTGTCCTTGATATTAATATCTTTGATTTTGTCCACGAATTCAAATACATCTTTGACGCTATATATTTCACTATCTTCTCATGCAAAGGTTTGAGAATATTTACTAACCATCAATAGAAAAAAACAACTCAATTCTCCTTAAGTTTGCCGAAGCAATCTCTATCAAACGCCTGAAACACGATTTGTCTGTTGAGAAAGAAGCAGTTATCAGTCTTTTCTTGCCTAGCCTGGTAACTGGATGTCTTTATTCTCCCTGTAACAACAGAAGACAAGGGCCAGGCAACAGATCGTTTATTAAGGAAAATCAACACATATTTATAGATTTTAATGTACATTATAGTAGATTATTGTTAGTAGAAAATACAGTCTTTTGATTGGTTATTTCTCACAGAAAGTTAACCTTGCATCTCTTTGTGGCTGTGTCAGATCATCCATATGCTAACTGTGTCCGCCTACGCAAAGCCTTTGTTCTCATTTTCTCACCACCAATATTGGGGACATAAACATTGACGTCAATTACTGTCTACCAACTTTGGCTCACCACATCCCTTACATTTGATTAGATAATCTTTGGCTTTAACCTCACCCACCCACCCACTTTGATATAGTGCAATTTTGCTTGTCTCTTGTTTCTATGATATGAATTGAACTCAGTACATTATTACCTAATTTATTAGTCACTCAGCATCTTACGCACCCCTTGTTTTTCAATTACGTAACTCCTTTACCATTGTATGCATACACTTACTTTGTTTAAACTTGAACTCTCTGGGAAAAAAACTATATAAGTGTAATTTTCTCAGCACTGTTCATTAAGTTTGGAGCCTCCTTCTGTCAACTGACAATTATGTAAAATTTGTAAGTATGTTAAAACTGTTTCTGTATTTAAACTTCACAATTTATTGAGACTGTAAGCAGCAGCTGAGCTGATGAGAGAAGGCAACGAAATTAAACAGTAATGTGGTACCATATTATTCTGCACAAACCACCACTGTTGTTCTTCTTGCTTTATTCATAATCATAGTTATACATGTGTCCAAACCAAGTTCACTTTTAACAGTTTGAAAAAATTTGGGCATTGGGTGGTATATGATATTCATTATAATAAAGGTTTTCTTGTATTTCCCAATGAATGAAAAACAAAACGATTTAGTTGTCGTTTTTACTGACGTTTCGCTATTTAATGCTGCCGCTAATAGCTTTATCAAAGTATTATTAAACCGGAATTTACAAAATCTCAGCATATATATAAATAACAAAGAGTTAAGAGGTGAGAAAATAAACTACTTAGGTCAAGTTAAAAGGGACATATTGAAAGTCAAAATAACAATGAAGATCACTAGACCAAATAACAAAGGTAATAGTACACCTGTTATGATATCAAAACAAAGTTTACTAACTTGATCATCGTTCGTCAGTCTGGGGGCATTTTTCGTTGTCAAGTTGGTCAATTGGTAAAGATAACAAAACCAGGTAGGTGTAGATTGTTGAATTTGATCAGTTTTAAATTATAAAAGCAGTGTGTGTTTACATAGTGAACTTGCATATCACATTCGTGTTGATTTTGTCACTTCATGGGGGAGGGAGGTGTTGTAACCAGGTCAGATTCTGTTTTAGTCCATCATTCCTATTCAGACAATTTGGATTCCACTTGATATGAAGTGCTTCTGATATTAGACGTTCTTTGTGATTTCTGAAGTTTTTCTGGATGATGATTTCAATATTGTCAAAATCAATTTTGTGGCCTGATTCTATAACGTGTAGACCAGCTATGGCTGATGATTTTTCAAGCTTTTCTAGTTCAATCGGATTTCTCGGTGGTCGAACAGACACTCACTCTACGGTGTTCATTTCTTCTGATTTTGATTTCTTTCTGGCGATGTTTGTCCGATGTATATCGCATCACATTCCAAGCAAGCGTTTTATTTTATAGACACAATTAGATAGAGAATCTTTAGGGATTTGATCTTTTATATGGACAAGGTTGTTTCGTAGTGTGTCTGATGGTTTGAAGAAAACTCTAATGTCAGGTGTACTATTACCTTTGTTATTTGGTTTAGTGATCTTCATTGTTATTTTGACTTTCAATATGTCCTTTTAACTTGACCTAAGTCTTTTTTCTCACCTCTAAACTCTTTGTTATATATATGCTGAGATTTTGTAAATTCTGGTTTAATTATACTACTTTGATAAAGCTATTAGCATTAAATAGCGAAACGTCAGTAAAAACGACAACAATATCGTTTTGTTTTTCATTCATTGGGAAATACAAAACACCTTTATCATAATCATAGTTGTTAAAATTAGTCAATGTATAAGAGGAGTGGAATAAGTGTTGTACTATGGTTGTGATGGTGTGATACAGACAATGTGTTCTAACGGAATATTATTCTCATATATTCCCACAGTTCAATACTGCGTTAGCAACAGAATACGATGCATTAAATGGTTGGAGGCAATCGGCCACAGGAAGTCTTGCCTGACCTAGGTTTCGTGCTTTCTGGCACTCACCAGTCAACAAGGCAGGCGTGCCTGCAACCACCTTGAAGGAACTCATGTCCCTTCTGAAGAGATTCGAACCCACGTCACCCAGTGCCACCTGCTGTCAGAGACGAAGTTACCACTGAGGTATTCGGACTCACAATTGACCTCCTGTATAGGACTGTAGGTCACCTAGAATGGTGGCTACATCGCAAACTTTGACTGATAGAATTCAGTCTGCACCAAAGAAAGGACTAGACATATTACACTAGTTACTAACTGGTGTCCAATTGAAGAATTCTATATATTTGAACATTCTATTTCATATTGTTTATTGTAAGCCAAAATCACACGCTCAATGATTGGTTAGAGAATATAAAACTATATATATATACATGGTTACGTAATAAAATGGACAGCTTAATGAATGAATTGTAATCGAGATGCATATAGAAACGAAGGACAACATAGGATTATGCAAGAGTTCTAAGGAAATACAACAGTAATAATCAGACAAAACTCAAGTCAGTAGAAATAAACAAGGTTGAAGTCGATGAGTGTTCAAGGACACTATCCCCCTCTGACCCGGATGGTTGTAGAAAGTTACTAGTAGCGGCTGTATAAGGTGTGCAATAATCGAACACCTTGTCAGTACTGGTCATTTTACCTTAACAAATTCACCTGTTTAAATTAATCTACAAAGTGTAGAATAATCTGGCCAAAGGCCTTATACGCTTTCGTCTCCTTTGCCATTGTTGCGGCTTTAGCCATTCAGACAGACAAAAAACTGGAGCTATGCATACACAACCACTTCTACTGTCATGGCAACAACCTTGTTGATTTCTACCAAGTAGATTTTTGTCTGTTCGTGATTCTGACTTACATAATTTCATATTTTTTTCTGCGTTTCTGTGTATCATCCTGATTACACCTCATTCCTTAAATCAGCCGTTTTATGACAACTCATCACTTTTTTGTTACTACTCTCTGTCGAATATAAAAATTTCTCGTATAAATGCGATTGTACAGCTTAGTGAATGAGTTCGTTTTAAAAGAATCTCTTCCCTGCACTACATTTTTTAATATATATTCAACTGTTGGTTTGCAGGGATCTGATTGATTGATTACAGGATTTCATCATGAGTTGAGATATCGATTAGGGAACCATTGAGAAACCTGGAAGTGCTGGACAGCTGTTTCATTTTGAGGCTCACTCACTAGTGATTGACTCTATTCATTCCGGTAGGTAGTGGAAAGTTGTGACTAGTGGGTTGGGGTGCGGGTACAGGAGGTCGGGTGTGACATTGACTAGTTCAAGTCGTGCTACATCGTGAATTGGAAAAAGTTGGGATTCATGGTCTGACGATTGGGTCGGGTCCCAGTGGCTTAATAGTCTGAAAGAGCTTGCTCGCTTTGTAACCGGAAGGTCCTGGCTTCAAACCTCGGCGGTGAGTGCGTACTTCTAAGGAGTCTCAGACTAGGCTGACGAAACAGCTGTCCAGACGAAGATTATTCATTTTCAATTGTTGGTTTGTAGGGATTTGATTAATTGGTTACAGGATTTCTTCATGAGCTGACATATTGGTTAGAGAACCATTGGAAAACCTGAGCAGGGAGTACTGGACAGCCGGTTGTTTCGTCAGCTTAGTTTGAGACTCTTCAACAAATCGAGCCCCAACGGCTTAATGGTCTACGAGCTCGCTAGCCTTGTAACCAGAAGGTCCTGGGTTCAAACCTAGGCAGTGGGTGGGTGCGTACTGCTGAAGAGTCCCAAACTAGGCTGACGAAACAGCCGGCTGTCCAGTACTCCCTGCTCAGGTTTTCCAATGGTTCTCTAACCAATAATGTCAGCTTATGATGAAAAGAAGATTATTCATGTTTTGTATACATTTAAACAGAAAATTTAAAAACAAAGTTATTATTAGTATTATCTATCTATTACTACTACTACTACTACTACTAATAATAATAAATCACATTTTAGACAAATATGCCTGTAAATCATTCAACAACATCAACAACAACAACAACGATAACAGCACCACCACAACCACCACCACCACGTTCATCAATTCCCCTATCAACAAAACGTTCAAGTCCATTTAAACGACGTTATCCACGAAATTTATTACATGTACCATTAAATGGTAATTGGACTGAAGATATATTTTGGACATTAAACAACAACACCACCAATAATCATAATAATAACAGTAATACTAACAATCATACTACTACTAATAGTAATAATCATAGTACTATTACTTCTATCACTACTAGTACTACACCTACTAGTAATAAAAATGTTCACGCCTTATCGTCATCCACCACCTCCGCATATAAAACAAACGGTAAATCGAAACGTCGTAGGCATCGTCAGGTAAATAATATCTTTTTCCTCTTGAAAACAATTCATTCATTCATCTATCTATCTATCTGTCTATCGCTTCCTGTTTATTTGCATGTGTGTGTGTGATTGTGAGCCTGCGCTGGTGTGTGCCGCCGCCCTTTTGTGTTTAGTGCGATTAGCCCTTCAGTAATCATAACCCCGCCCCACCCCCGGCCGCAATCCTAAAATGGCGATCTTATTAACAAATTATTATTTTTTTTAAACAAACGAAATCGCGCCTCCCCCCGCCTCTTTTTTCAGAAATTTTCTTTTCCATTTATTTTTCTTACTTTATTTATGTTTTTGGTGAATTGGTGATTAAAATAATTTTTTACTTTATCAGACAGTTAATCAATATTTGTTCTTCGGCTTTTTGTTCATACTTTTGATTTTTGGACGGGAGGGGAGAATTTTTGTTGTAATTATCTCTGGTGCATTATCCGGATCATTGAAGTAACTATGATACAATCGATCCATCTACTAAAAACTGATCTCCTATCCCCATTTAAAACACACCACTCGACATATGCATGCGAAGATTGTAGTCAGTCGGTGTTTCTCATTTTTAACAACAAAAAAAATATTTTTGACCCTTCTAACTTCTTTTGTGTTTTTGCATTCAACACAGTTAGTTTAAGCCAGCCAGCCAGCCAGTCACGTAGGAAGGGAGGTGTAGACTTCCTGACACTGGTTGGGGTCCTCGACATGGTGGGTGTAAACACCAATGAGGGCTGGAGACAATTATCGGTGATATATATGGCTCAAAGTGATCGTTCTCAGTGGCTGGCTGACTGGCTGGCTGGCGCAGTTAGATGTATCCACTCCTTGTGACTTATAATACCCAAAACTATATATTCTTTTTGCCTCATATCTCTGTTTTGCATTTCTCTTTACTTTCTTCTCTTGCTTTGTGTGCTATATGCAGGAGGGAGTGTGGCGACTTGAACTGCTGCACATCGGTGGAAAGTGGTTCTATGTTGAAAGCAGACAGACGAAAGATGGACAGCATTCTATTTACGTTCCAAATGTGGAGCATAAGGCTTAAAGTTTTGAGTTTTGAATTTTTAGTAACAATGGTGTTTTTTTCTTTATTCTTTTGTTCTTTTCTTACAGGCAGGGTGGACGTTGTTAGTCTCACTTCCAGCTCTTCCCTATTTCGCTGGGCTTGCTTATCTTACTAGTTAGGTTAGGGGTGGGGGGGTTAGAAGTCAATTGGTTGGGAATCGAACCCTAGACCTAAACCACATACAGTAAGTATGGTTGGCGGGAATTCTACCACTGAGCCACTGATGCACTTTGTTCAATATGAAAACAGAAGAATGTTTGTGCTAATTGATAGTTGATGAATAAGAGGTTCCATGGTTCCGAAAGAACTTGTTCCTTACATCAATTTTCATAAGACTGCTAAACGTTGTCTGTTATTATTATTATTATTATTATTCCCTTGGGTTCTATTCGGTGCTGTCCTCTTCAGCTGGCTGATCCCACGATTGCCCATATACTCTCTCATCTCCTCCTTGCATGGTTTCTTCCATATCATATCATCTTCGAATAACCCACTCGTTGCTTCCCATTGAGATTCCTTGTCGAGTGATGGCCTGCATTGCGCGTGATGTTCGTATTCGACGGCCTCCTCAGTGGCAGATACCGGATCCATCTCCATTTTTTTTCCTACATTGGCTCTCTCGCCTGATGGTTTGTTGCCAACCAGAGTTTGTTGTTGCTAATTCTTTCTGCCCTGGCTTTCAGTAGAGACTAGAAATCCATGAGTTTGTAATATTATCTTTCCTAATTTTTCTGACATTCAGTATGTATTGTTATGTTGGTGCTATCGAAGTGTAATCCATTGATATTAATATCATTATTATTGATTCGATGTTATTTAAACAACGACATTAATATTGTTCATAACACTAATTCATTCATTCACTATAATGTGTATATAACTTTAGAGCGTGATGATGAAGAGCAGGTTATCGAAAAGAGTATTCTTTGCTCAGTCACCATTATTTTTGAAATGAGACGATTGAATTCGAATAAAGCCAAACTGGTAAATGAGATATTACCTCATGAAGTTATTAACACTATTGGTCTGAGATCAATATAGGTGAGTATAAGTTGTGATTTGATAAAAGGAATATTATTATTATCATTATTGTTTCCTTTAATTCCTAGAGGAACATAGGTCTTCAGCCGTGCGTCACCATTGCCTTCGGTTCTCTGCTAGAGTCTTCACCTGGCTCCAAGTCTGCCCACACGCCTTCATCTCCTCTTCACATGACCTCCTCCAAGTCACCCTTGCACTGACGACCAACTCGTCGATTACCTTTCGGTTTCCACTCAAGGGCTTGTCTCGTGATGTCACTTGATGGTTTCCTCAGAGTATGGCCAATCCACCTATCTCCATTTCTTCCTGCCTATTTGTTGCACAATCGGTTCCTGCCCTGTTGGTCCGCTCAATGCCAGAGATCCCTCCCTGTTGCTGATATTTTCTGACCGGCCATCTGATCTTGAGTGGTATTGAGCGAAGACAACTGTTAATGAAGGTCTGTAGTTTGTTTGAGATGCTCTTTATGACGCGCTGGCCAAGTCTCTGATGCGTATGGTAAGTAGCACTGACTTCACATTGGAGTTGAAAATCCGGATCTTATTTTTGATGCTGAGTAGTTCTGTTGATCTCCACACAGACTTGAGAGTAGTGAAAGCTTGTCTTACTTTCCCCATTCTTGCTTTGATATCCTCGTTAGTTCCGCCTGTAGTTGAAACGATGCTTCCCAGGTAGGTAGGTGGGTAAAGGAGGTTGTTTCTTTCAGGTTCCTTCCACTTATGCTGATCGTTGTCTGTTGTTGTTGTTGTTCTTGTCCAAGAATCTTCATCACCTCTGTTTTCTCTATGTTACCTGAAGTGAAGTCCTATCTTTGATGCTTCTTCTGCCAACTTGTTTCTTTTCGTCTGATATAAAAGGAATATAGTCTGTAATTTTAGTAACCATACGCGAGTGTGTGTATGTGTGTGTCATTCATTGTCCTCTGAATCAATAGATTATCAGTCTTCAAAATATTGATCTATGCCTTTCTATTACACACCGCTTATTATACTAGAGACTGTTAGGTTAGTTAAAACAAAGAAGTCTTTGATTGCCGCCTACTTCAAAAGATTCTTCCAAGAAACAAAAAAACGCAGACAGCGCCAGTGATTTTATCCCTTCACTCATTTTTGTTGTTGATTGATTCCATTTGGCATTCTGTTAGTGTCGGGTTTTTTATTTTAATGTGGTGTTTTTAATTAATTGTGCTGGTTTTCTAACATCTTTTGATAGGTTTACATGTGAAGTATGCTCACTTTGATGTTATCTATCTAATTATGACAAGCGTTAATAATGACTAACTGACTGGTTTCAACGTAGAACTACTTTGCGCACATATGCACCAGTTCCAGTTGCTACACACCCTCCATGTAGCACACAAAGCAAGAGAATACTGTAAAAAGGCATTCAAAACAGAGATAATAAACAGAAGTGGGGAGGGGGAAAGAATAGTAATATGAGCATTATAAATCATAAAGAGTGGATGCATCTACGTTAGTCATTGAGAACGAAGATTTTGAGCCATATCACCAATTGTCTCGAGCCTTCATTCGTCCTTACAATCCCGAGGACCCCAACCAGTTAGGAAGTCTACACCTCCCTTCCTACGGGGTTTGTTTAAACCAGCTGTTATGAATTTCATTGACTGATAATACCATGTTTTGGTTTCACCATCACCAGTAGCTAGCTCTTTTCCAACCTGATCGATCGATCCTATGGCAGCCTACCATCTCCTGTCAATAGAGGAAGGCGACTGATAGCTGCTACCTTGATATGGTGGTCGCACCGGGCTTGCATTTCTCAATGACCCAACAAACTACACTGGTTGGAACTAATGTTCCCGCAGGTGCCACCACGACAAGAAGGCTTTTAGGATAGCGTTTATACTCAAAGCAGTTACCGGCATAGTGTGAGAATTTATTTTGCACTATAGTGGGGGTCTGTAGGCGAAGTCGTACTGCTGGGGAATAGGGATGTAAAACAGCAGTAAGGTGTTTCCCTCAGATGACCAGCATGCCAGCCAGCTATGCTGTCTCTCCACTGTGGAGAGAGTGAGGGTTAGAAAAGGTCGACCCCAAAAATTGTACATCCCAACTCATCCTACGGTGGTCCATAACCAGCGGAAAGTTACTAATAGGAAAGCAAACCGAAAAGCCAGTTGAAGCAGGCCGCGTGCGTGTAACCGACTGGCTTCAAGCAGTTGTCTCCAAGGCGCTCTGTGGTGGCGCAACATCAGTTGACGAGACTGTGAAATTACATCGATTGAGATGGTTAGAACATGTGCTACGTATGCCTAGTCATCACCTTCCTCGACTGATGGGCAATGTTAGCTGATACAGGGTCAGGCTGGAAAACAGCTAGCGGCGGTCAAACAAAAACATGGCACCAGTCAATGAAATCTACAACAGTTAGTCTAGACTGGTTGGGGTCCTCAGGACGGTAAAAAGCAATGGTTGGAAACAATTGGTGACATGGCTCAAAATCGTTCACAATGGTGCAGATGCATCCACTCCTTGTGACTTATGATTTCCAATGAAACTGTTTTGTTCTTCGTTATTACTATTCCTTTGTCTCACACCTCTGTTCACTGTCTCTAATATGCATTTCTCCTACTTTCTTCTCTTGCTTTGTGTGCTACATGGAGTGTGGCGACTTGAACTTCCGCACATATGAGCAAAGTTCTATGTCGAAAACCGACCGACCGGAGAACACTAATTCCAGTGTTGCTACAAAGACTGTTTCCTTCAAGGATATTTGAAGTTGTTTTCTTAAGGATACTTTAGCTATTAATTCTCCTCTGAAATTATAGTTCATTTCTCTGAACCTTTCAATTTGATATTCGTGTCAATAGATCTCAGTTTTGCATTACTGAAGCTCTTGTCATTTCAGATAATTAAAAAAACAACCGGTACTCTGAATACTCTACGATTCCTTCAAACACTTATGTAATATAACCTCATTTGCATGCCGCTTCTGTCTCTGACTGGTTTCAACATAGAACTTGGCACCGGAGTGCAGCACTTCGAGTTGCCACGTTCCAAATATCACACAAAGGTAGACAAGGAGAAGATGAGTGAAGAGGATCAATAGAGTTTTGACAAGTATAAGAGTGAAACAGACTGGGTAATGGTAGAAAGGAATATGAGACTGAATATTACAGAGACTGAATACATCTGCGTAAGCCATTGACAACTAGGATTTTGAGCCATGTCACCTATTGTCTCCAGCCATTGATTCTTAGAGTCCCGAGGGTGGACCCCAACCCGGAAGTCTGAATCTCCCTACCTAACTCAGTTTAACTGTCAGGGATTTCATGGATTGATGAGGCTATGTTTTTGTTTGGCCACCACTTACTCTTTTCCAACCTGCACCTATATCAGCTAGTAATGCCCGTCCGTCGGGGGCAGGGAGGCGATGGTTAGGCATGCGCAGCACGTTCGCCTTACTGAAACTCTAGCCACTCCACTATTCCTTAAAACTCTTATGTAATATAACCTCATTACTGAATATAACCTTTTTCCTTATTTCTATTTGCATGCCGCTTACAACTCATCGATTAAATTATTTTAGCTTATTACGTAACTCTAACACTTTTTTTTATTCAACTTCCCTGATGTATTGATTAATAGCATTAGTTATGATTATGATAACTCATTTACTTTTGTTGCTATCCTATTTTATTTATGTGAGGTGAAAATTGTGTATAAATTCGATTTTACAGTTATAGAAAAAAAACACACAATATTTATGGAAGAAGTGTCCTGTGGAGTGGGGTTGCTAACCTTTAAGCCCAACCACCTTCCTTTTTTTCTCTGTACTAGTAAACTAGATGACGGGTTTAAGGGGGGTGCATCGGCCGGGAGTTGAACCTGGTCCTACCGAGTATTCTATCCTCAAACGATTAATTAATTCAAGTATCGGTTTGCAGGGATTTGGTTGATTGGTCACAGGATTTCATCATGAGGTGACATTGGTTAGAGAACCATTAGAAAACCTGGGAGTGCTGGACAGCTGTTTCATCAGCCTAGTTTGGGACTCTTCATCAGTACACACTCACCGCTAGGCTTCAAACCCAGGACTCTCCGGCTACAAGGCAAAGTCGTATGCTATTCAGCCAGTGGGACCTGATTCAAATACCCTTGAATTCCTGCTTCTTTCAATTTGTGATACACAGTGCAACCACCAGCTTACGCTATAGACGAGTAAGCCTCGATTTACCTGGTTTTGGTGGATCCCGCTGGTGACGACTTCTCAATAAAAAAACCCTGTAACTTCCTGCATTGAGTCATTCATACATTCTTTATAAGGACGTCTTAGTCGGAACTCATGAGTATTTATGTAGTGAGATGATGATTGAAGGGATAGGTCGCATCAGGTTTTTCATTGACGTCTTCTAATTTCGAGTCAATGATTTTCGTAACCCCCTAACGGCTAAATATATGTTTTTCAAAAATTCCACTCGATTCGATTATTATTATTGTTATTATTTTCAGTTAACCCGCGCTCCCTTTTACCGCGCCTTATTTTATTCAAGAAATTTATTATTTGCTTGTCAGCCTTTAACTGTGTAAAAATTGCTTTGAGGTTTTTTTCGTGTTGTCTAGTTTTGTCTAACTGCAGTCTAACAGTTTCTTTCTCCATCATAAAAATGCATCACGCTACAATACTGCTGATCGACTGATCGACTAATTGATTGATTGATTGAGTAGTACTCACACATCAATCGATCATGAATTATTGCGCCAAATTGCCCATCTAATTTAATTTAACTTAATTTATCATTTTCAACTCAGTGTTTTCATTGTTGTTGTTTTTTTTCTGGTGTTATAAAATCGTCTTCATGATTATTATTATTATTTTTTAAGGTTGAATGTGTTATATTTATTTCGATTTAATTTTTTTAAAATTTTGATTACAGCTTGATGCCACACCGTATTTTCAGTACAAGTATGGAATTTTCAGCATGGATATCGGTAGCCCAAATTTTGCAGGCCGACCATAGATATCGGGTGTGCGTCGGTGGCACAGTGGTTAGGACTCTCGCCGACCATGCACATGGTCCGGGGTTCGATCCCCTGCCGACGCACACCCGATATCTATGGTCGGCCTGCAAAATTTGGGCTACCGATATCACATGCTGAAAATTCCATACTTGTACTAAAAATACGGTGTGGCATCAAGTTGTAGTCAAAATTTAAAAAATATTATTATTATTTATTGTTATTATTATCATTGTCTCATCATTCTTGATATTACTTTAATTTGCTTTCATGAATTCGCATAATTTATATGTTATATGATATGATGTGTGCAAAGTAGGTTGGTTATGTTTTTCATAGTTTAATTTTTATTACATTTACAATTACTTCACATTGAGTGAACGATTCGACCCCAGAGTTTCTGATTTGATTGCTTTTGTACTTGAACCTGGCTAGTAAATACACTGATAAATTGGATGGGAATATATGTATATGGGCGTGTGTGGGTGTGGCGTGGTGTAGGGAGATGTGTGAGTGTGTGGGGTGTTTTGTTGAAAACCTGGGCTCGTCCGGGATTCGAACCCGGGACCACTCGCATCCTAAGCGAGTATCATACCCCTTGACCAACCAGCCACCAAATTCGCCGCCAACACACACTTCTCATCACATCCTCGACAAAACATACACAACATCTTATCACAACGCACACACACTCACTCACACTATCACTCACAAATTACCAACACACAATTCATACACTCCACATTCACACAGGCCACTGTCTCTCTCGTACTACAATCCATCCCAACATTATTTCACAAATTCATTCACACACCGAATCTATTCCGATGTCCACCACACTCACTGCACGCTCACAATACAAATCCCTCTGTCAACATCATCACAAATGAAAGTCAAGTCGGGCCAGATTGCTGAACGAAACGTTGGAATTAGTCATTTCAATTCCGCTGAGATTTTATAAATTTAATTTTATAAATATATATATGGAATGTTTCAAACCTCTATTAATCACATTCAACAGCTGGATGGTGGTGTCATCTGCCTGGTGATTCATAACTGATTCATAACTCAAAGATGTCTTTGAAATGATGAGAGGCGTAAGACAAAACGATGATAATCCTGATTGAGACGGACTGACTCATGCGGTGATCATGGAGAGTGGGCTGACAAAAAGACTCTGTGAGCTCCCGACTTTGTTGACGAGATCTGTGACCGATGTCACATAAACTCGAAGATCTACACAGGCGAAAGATTAGCAAAGATCAGTCAAAGAAACAGCGAAGACAGGATTTCCAGTGAACATATGGAGAAGATGGAGGTGATGAAGATAACCAACTAAACAACAACAACCAGCGCCAGTCAATGTCAGCGGGAGAGAAATTTGATGGCAATCACTTATTTCACTCATCCTAGCAGTATCATTTCAAGTACAGGCGGACAGCACAGATGAGGATGTCAAAGTTAGTTAGGAATAGGAAAGGCAAGATAGATAGATAGACCTTCAATGACCTAAGATCAGTTTGGGAACTTATCGCGCTCATCATAAAGAGCAAGAATAGAATTTTCAACGCTAATGTTAATTCAGTTAGTTTTTTCCGTATGGTTTAGAGAATTGGCGTGCGTGCGCGCATTTTGAACAGGTAATCCTAAAGTTTTATCAACAGTGTTGCCTTCATTGAATTCATACTGAAGATCAGGGGATCAACAACTGGAAACTTTGTCAATGAACCAATACAGAACCTTGTTGCTCAACAGTGTTATGCAGAAGGAAATGAATATGAATCGGACAGACGCTGACGTCACATATATATATGGTAAACACTCTCTCAATTGGAACCTGACTGCCGAAACAGGGGGGAGTTAACACATGCAGGAGATCGTTGAGGAAGAAAAGATGACAAATCAGGAAAGAGAAGCCAGAAAAAGAGAATTGTCGAGAACAAGATGTATTGGCGGTGTATTGTTGAAGTCTTATATATGTAAAAAGACAGTTAGTTCATTGATAGGGAGTCTTTATTTTCATTTTTAAAACATATTTTCTGTGTGTTGAAGTTTCTCTAGCGATTTGAAAGATTTACTGGTATGGGGTTGCTAGCCCAATGCCCCCCCCCCAACTCTTCCTTTTTACCCGGGCTTGGGACCGGCTAGAAAAAGTGCATACAGGAGTAAGACAAGACTGGCTGCTTGTTATCACTGATGAGATTCTTAATTGTGGTGGACTTGATTGATTATGCGTCAGACTGTGCGTTGGGGGGGGGGGGCTAGGAGTCAGGAATACACTGGACGACCGATAAGAAGACACCCTAAAAGATCTGGATTTCGCATGTGGATGATTTATGCCTAATGTCAAACAAACTAGAAGACTTGCAGGAAGACGGAAACTAACAAACTGGTTGAAGAGGCTGACAGCGAAGACAGGACTGCAGGTGAACACACAGAGAAGACGGAGGTGATGAAGATCGTCAACGAACCGCTACAACAACAACAGTAACCAGCACCAATCACCACCAGTAGGAGAGATTTGACAGAGATTGCCTCCTTCACTTATCCGAATAGGCAGCATCATTTCAACTGCAGGTGGAACGGACGAAGACGTCAACGCCAGCCAGAATCGGAAAGCCAAGATACGCTTTCATCAACCTAAAATCAGTTTGGAAATCTTTTGCACTGCAGTCAGCATAAGGAACAAGATTCTCATTTTCAACACAAATGTCAAGTCGGTCGTTCTATACAGGTGAGAAACTTGCACTGCGTGTAAGTCACGAAAAGGATTTCCAACAGCCAGTTGCACACCTTCATCAACAGCTGCCACATTCGCTGGCTGGCTCCATAATGTGAAGATCAAATGGTTGGTTGGCCAGAAAAAATAAACAACAAGAAAGTCTGCAGTGGAACAAACCAACAGGCAAGAAAGCCGATCGCTCAACAAATATATATATGGGAGAAAATGAAGATGAATTGATCAGGCATACATTGAGGAGGCCGCCGAATGACATTGCACTCAATGCAATGCAGGCCATCGGTCGAGTGGAATCCAAATGGGAAGCGACGGACGAGTGGGTCGTCAATGCGAGGGTGATATGGAGGAGATCGTACGGCGCGGAGGAGATGAGAGATCATGAGCAATCGTGGACCTAGCTGAAGAGGATAGTTAAGTAACTTTTACAAATAGTGGTAAATGCCTACCCTGCAATCTATATTAGATAGACCAACCATTCAGTCGATGAAATTGAACACTCAGATGAATAAATAGGTCAGTAGATGAAATATCTCCAAAAATAGGCAAATTCTTCAAGTGTCTATTTCCTACAGGATGATATTGTGACTACCAACCAACCATTAAGTGTCAGTGTCTACATAACACTGTCGTGTGCATCATTAGTGGTTCAGCCGCAGGAAGCTCACCAACGACGCTTGTGGTCCGGGGTTCGATCCCTGGCCAACACACTTCCTAAGCCTCGATAAGCCGATAGTAAATCCAGTAACCACTGCTGCTGAAACTTCGAAGCTCTCTAGCTGTGAAGCCCCCCCCCTATGTTCCACCACTGGGAACGCAAAGGAATAGAATAAAAAAAATAGAAACTATAACACTGTCGTTTGACGGTGTGTAGTGTAAAATGTCAACCTCCTGTTGTGTAGTCAACTGCTACACACTATTGCATAACTCTCCGCCACCCACCCACCCCCACCACTAGCCATTGGTTTACACTATTGATTATCTCAAAGCAAATCAGACTGTGTGATAGTGTGATAAGTATATATTATATCAACTGGAGAGTAGTAGTAGGCGAAATATTCTTTAAAAATGTGACATCTGTGAACTACTAATAACTCTCTCTCTCAGAATAATAACCTGTATTACATTGCAGTTGCTGCATCATACTTTGGTTGAAAGCAATAAGCAAGGAGCTCATTCTACCTACGTATTCCTTCAAACTAGCCACCAGCATGAGAGTGTTCTGTTTGTTTCTTGATGTGTTGGTGTCTTTTTAATGCAGAAAGTCACACACACACACTTGTAAATACAACATTCCATGGGTGCTTTCCCTCCCGCTCTCTCCATCTAAGAATGTACAAATATTTGTCTGTTTTTGAATTTCTTCCCGTCTTCCGTTTAAAAGAACAAACGATTTATTTATGCATTGATTTGCTTTTCATTTCACAGTCATTAACTCCATCATATCGATCTAAATTGGATCAATTTCGACGTATTTTTCGCGGTACTCCTGTCGACACTGATCGTTTACTTGTCGGTATGTTTTTGTTTGAAATATATATATATATGTATTTTTAATATATTTATGCGTTGAGGAACGGACGAGGATGTCAAATCGAGAATCAGGAAGGCGAGAAACACATTCATCAACCTGAAACCAATCTGGAAATCTTCGTCACTCAGCCTGCATCAACAACAAAATTCGGATTTTCAATACAAACGTCAAGTCAGTCAGTTCTTCTATACGGATCTCAAAGAATATTTCCAACAGCCTGTTGCACACCTTTATCAACAACAACTGTCTTCGCTCTATACTGAAGATCAGATGGCCGGAAAGAACAAGAACCAACAAGAAACTATGGGAAGAAACAAAACAAGAACCAATCGCCCAACAAATATGCAGGAGAAAGTGGAGATGGATTGGACACTCACTCGCTGAGGAGGCCGCTGGTTGACATCGCGTGTCAGGCCAGTGCTCGAGTGGAACCTGAAAGGGAAGCGGCGAGTGGGACGTCCAAGGGTGACATGGAGGAGATCGTGTGAAGAGGAGCTGAAACAGTATGGACTAACATGGATGCAAGTGAAAAGTACAGCAGAAGACAGAAGCAAGTGGAGACGTGTAGTTGAAGCCCTATGTTCCACTAGGAACCCAAGGGAACAATAATAATAATATATGTGTATACTTAAACATGTAGTTAGTACTGATGACAAAAGATACCCAGAGGTATTATTCAGTACTTACAGGAATAGTCAACGAAAGATGTTATCTGGTGTTGTGTGTATATATATGTATATTTTTTTATTGATTAAGTGTGTGATCTAGTTCAAAAAATGTTATTTAATCAATACGATTGTTATATAATATTGAGATTAGACGTATAGAGTACTAGGTAGGTAAGGGAAGTCAATCGGTGGTGTTGTGAAGCTACATCGGCTGAGATGGCTAAGGTACGTGTACCTACCTCCTCCTCATGCTTAGGCATCTCCTTCCTCGTCGATCAATGTTAGTTTTTTGCACAGGATAACGTTGAAAAAGAGTAAGTGCGGTAGTCAAATCGAAACCTGGGATCAATCAGTGAAGTCATCGGTAGTTGGTTTGAGACAGCTACATGGGAAGGCATATTCTGGCTGACTGGTGTCCTTGGGAGGCTGAGAATCAATGGCTGGAAATGGTTGGTAATATGTGGCTCAGATGCATCCTCATGTGTTTCCATGGTAATATTCTTTCTCCCGTACATTTCTGCTCAGTGTAGTTGCTCTGAATTTCTTTTTTCTGCTTTTTCTTCAGCGTTGTGTGGTATATATAAAGTGTGAAAACTTGAACTGCTGTAATTGTGTGCAGAGTTCTAGGTGTTTAAGGACAGTTTACTGTCTGTGTTCACTAAGGTACTAGGAAGCGTTTGCGAATCAGAGGAAGTCCCGTCGAGTTGGTGTAAGTCATTGATTATCCCAATATACAAGAAAGGAGACAAGTCTTCCTGTGATAATCACAGGGGGATTAACCTCACCAATATGGTATCAAAAGTCCTAGGTTCAATAATAATGCGTTGACTAAGTGGTGTTCAGGAGAAACAAACACGAGAGAACGAGGCAGGCTTTAGACCAGGAGGAGGGTGTATTGATCATATCTTCACCCTTCGACAGATTCTGGAAGGGAACATAGGCATTCTAACTGCCGGCGTCCAACAATCGTTATACTTCTTGACCTAAAGGTAGCATTCGATTCTGTCAACCGAGAGGTTCTCTGGCGATGCTTAGCTGTGGCGGGAAATCCGAGAAAATACGTTGCTCTGATCAAGGCACTCTACTGGAAGTCATGCAGTCAGTTAGGTGAGAGCTTACGTCGAGTTGTCATCTGAAGTGGTGACTACTAGTGGTGTCCATCAGGGATACCAACTCACTATCCGCAGTTCTATTCAATTTCATCATAGATGTACTAATGGAATTAACCTTAACTGCTGACTTCAGCGACTGAGGGATTGACTTGTTACTAGGGGATGATCTCGTTGACTTGGAATATGCAGGTGATATAGTCCTCTCTCTGATGTGAAAACGCTGACAAAATGCAGAGTCTCCTGAACACCTTGAGCTGCAATCTACAAATGTTTGGCATGTGGTGGTCAAACGAAAACATGCTCTCATCGATCAATGAAATCCGTAACAGTTAGTTTTAAGCCAGACATGTAGAGAGGGAGGTGTAGACTTCCTGACTGGTCGGAGTCCTTGGGATAGTAAGAACGAATGAAGGCTGGAGACAATTGGTAATAGGGCTCATAATCTTCGTTCTCAATGGCTGGCGCAGATGCATCCACTCTTTGTGATTTGTCATATCCAACGAAACTATATTGTTCTTCCATATTACTATTCTTTTTCCCTCACACTTCTGTTTGTTATCTTTGTTAGGAAACTGTCTCTATTCTCTTCTCTTGCTTTGTGTGGTACATGGAGGGAGTGTGCGACTGAAACTGGTGGACATCTGTGCAAAGTTTTACATTTACTAGTTTGACATAGCAGGAATTTGGGTGGAATTTAAACCTACAAATTTATTCAGGAATTAGCTGTGTAGGCCCACTACGCTGGTGCCATACTGAAGACCGAATGACCAGTCGGCCAGAAAGGATTGACATCAACAAACTCTGGCTGGCTGGGAACAAATCAACCGAGTAAGAGCCGGATTGTTCAACACCCTGAGGCGGCCGTCGAATGACATCGCGCTCATTGCAGGCAATCGCTCTAGTGGAATCCCAATGGGAAGCGATGAGTGGGGTCGTCGGTCGTGTGGTGAGGAGGAGGAAATGAGAGATTATAGGCAGTCGTGGAACTAGCCATCTGAAGAGGAAGTAATAGTAATAATGTGGAACTCAAGACTTCCTGTTGTTGTTGTTGCATAGTTAGTGTTTACTGATAATTCTGTGTCTGTTGCTATGGTATTTCAAGAAGATTTAAGAATCCTTTGAATTGATCAGCCTAGTGTGGTTACTGTGTTTCACCTCTTGGGTATTTTTTTCTTTATTTACCTTCTATATGTGTATACTCTTCAACTGGAAATAGAGTTCAGAGTTTTATTTGATAAAAATTTAAATATATTTTAGCTAATAATCCAGTAATTCTAAATATTCATGACCATATATTATTGATTGATTTATTGATTGATCGATCGATCGATTAATTCAATGCTCTTTCTGTCGAATGCACTCTTTAGTGCCTTTCAAATATATACCATGTATAGTGACTTATCAGCAATAAATAGTAATAATAACAGTAAATAGTTTGTGGTATAACTTGTAAGAAATAAACTTTTATTGACTAACATGATTCTTTTAAGCAATTCACTGTCATTTACACGCACACACGCACACGCATACAAACCAACAAACAAACAAACGTACAGGAGAGTTATTTATTATAAAGGGATACTGTTTATCTCTGTTGTGTGTGTGTGTATATGGGCTGATTTGGTAGTAGCCTTTGTCAATAGTGGCGTGATATTTCATATTACTATTTTTATTATTTGTTCTGTATATATCACAAGGTCTGTTTTCTTTTCTTTTTTATTTGTTTTACTGGGTCAGCCATATTCTTTAGTTGATTGATTAAAACAAATTTGTTCAATGTTTCAATATTCATTATATAGAGGCATATCTATATCTATGTGTGCATATTTCACTAATTTTCTTTTTTTTATGATCATTCTTTATTTTCTGATAAATTTTCTCAACTTATCATTGTTCTCTTCTCTAGATTATTCGTGTGCATTATCTAAGAATAATAATGGTCTGTTACTTCAAGGTCGAATGTATATCACTGAGACATGGGTATGCTTTTACTCGAAAATACTCTATGAACAAAAGGTAAGCAGTAAAAGTCTCTGTGATTGTGTCCAAGCGTGTGTGTGCTTGTAACACACTATCGAACGATATTTTTGTGTTGTGTTTTAGAGATATACAGAGAGAGTATGTGTGTTTGTGTGTCTGGGGTGATTGTGAAGGTGAAGCGAAATCGTCAGCTGTGATATCAGTTAGAGAGAACCGTAAGAAAACCAGCAGGGAGTGTGTAGTCGACAGTTGTTTCAGCTTAGTTTGTGACTAAGCCCCCCATCAGGGTTTGAATGAACCTTGGATCTTACTGGTTAATACCCCCAGTTTTCCTCCAGTGGTTCCCTTATTGATGTCAGCTGGTTTTTCAAACTTATAACTAATTCGATTTGATGTGCTCACTAGTGACCACAGAGTCTATGTAAGAAGTCGTCTGGAGTTCTAGTGAAAAGTCGTTGTCCACCAATTCAATTCAAGTGGGAGGACATTTACTCGCCTATGATACTGACTGACTGATGGTTGCGCTATATAATAATAATAAGCTTTATTCCAAAACAGTACTTGTGATACAGAATGGAATTCTCAGCATTTTATTTTACTACAGTATTGCATCCAGTTAGTAGTACATTACCAATAAATAGAATAGAATTCTACATAGATTAAGGAAATCTCAGTTCATTATGACAACAACATTTAGGCATGTTGGTAGCAAAGGTAAAGCTGAACAGTGTTTGAAGGTGTTAGAAAAGTAGGAGCTGTCATATTTACTGGCGTAAGTGAGAGAAAGAAACAAAGCAGCACATAACGGAAAAAAAGAAGAAAAAGAGAGAGCGAAAAGGAAATGAAAGAAAGAAAACGTTGTACCTATAAATGATATGAGTTGGAAAGACGAGATCCAGTTGTTCTACTGACTATTTAATGAATTATAGGTGTCACGCCTAATGCTTTCTTTATCACACAAAACACGAGCTAAGTAGGGTATGGTTGAGTTTTTGTACTTGCTGGTGCGAGCATATAGTTTTCTATATAGGCTTCTGGTCCTGTCTGATAAGATACAAGGGGAGAGTTGTGAATGAAGAGGGTGGTTAAGTTAGATAAAATAGATTTGGCCCATTTTTCACATGAGTCCATGTGCCTGTCGACCAGAATATTAACAAGCTGGTTAAGTGGCGTGTTGCTTACCCTGCTGACAGCCTTTAACATCCTGTGTAATATATATATATATATATATATATATATGTCGTGAATCGTCAGAAGTTGGAATTCGTAGGCTGTTGGGTGAGTTCTTGGTGGCTGGAATGGTCTATGAGTTTGCCTTGTGACGACCAGAAGGTCCTGGATTTGAACCCTGGTGCGGGGGGGGGGGTTGTACGGCTGAGGAGTTCGCCAAACTCTGGAAGAAACAGTCGTCTAGTAATTCCAAAGTGTTTCACTTACATCTCTATGTGATGTCAGGTCATGATCAAACCTGTTATCACTATAATCTTTGCAAATCAACCATTGTAAATAAAAAAAAACACAGTTTTTCCCATATTAGATGACTTTATGTAATATAATGCACATAGTGATACAGCATATATATTGCGAAAGGGAAGCGGCGAGTTGGTCGTCAGTGCAAGGATGACTTGGAGGAGGAGATCATGTGAAGAGGAGATGAAAACGTGTGTGGGCAGACTTGGAGCCAGGTGAAAACTCTAGCAGAGAACCGAACGCAATGGAGACGCACGGCTGAAGCCCTATGTTCCTCTAGGAATTAAAGGATACAATAATAATAATAATACATTTCGAGCATAACTTATTCCTGTTCAGAATCTCATCTAAGTATGTATTCACTCTCTCTTTCTCTCTCTCCTGTTTGATGTTGATTCCATTACGGATAAGATTTTATTTTGATAATTCACACACAGTGTTATACAGTAATATTAAACAAAATAATATAATTTACTAAATACCTTCCAATGACTGTCAGTGAGGTCAACTATATAGGTCAAACTAGTAGATCGGGGGTAATCAGATTGTCGGAACACAAGAATTTAGCTAAGGTAAGAATGGTTAACCCTGAGAAGATGAGTAATTTAGAGAAAAAATTTCAGCAGTTGCACTACATGCATCAACACAAAACCACGCAATAGGATGGTAGAGGGTTAAGATTCTAAGAAGTAATATAAGTAGGTGGAGAGCGAGAGAGATTGATTACTGAATCCTGGCTGGTTCATCTAGTCTACACACCCAACAAATGCAACAGAAATGACTCAATGCAAATACCAGAGATACGCATGGAAGATATTATTACCACCAGTCACTCAAATCAGAGGAGGATAATAAATAATCTTAAAATTCTATTTCAATTGAAGCATATCACAACATTCTAACAAGTTACTTATCATGACTATAAAAACACTCATCTTATTTCCCATCTGATTGTATTTGATGAACAGCACTCATATTATTTTTTCTGAATGTACATTATCCTATATTGATTTTTATTCAAATATCTAATCGATTCCACACATGTGTATAAGTGAAGGAAAAAAGTTGTGTGAGTAGTGCATTGATATGATTATGAGCGGTAATAATTTGTGCTCGAAAGGTGGTCATCAGTTAATATTACTGTATAACAACACTGTGTGATTTATCAAAATAAAATCTTATCCATCATGGAGTTATACTCTACCGCCGGAGTGCCCAAGTTGTATAGTTATATTCATGTTGATTCGTTGAATAAAGAGAGGGTAATTAACCTCTCTCTCTCTCACTCTATACCCAACCATGTTACTTTCCTAGACTTTTGCCCCGTCCTTCCCTATTATATGATGACATGCAGGTGAGTACATCTCAGTGGATGAGTTTTTCCTGGATTATTTATAACTTGGAGGGGTCAATCACTCTAGCTCCAGTTCAATTTTTTTATGCTCTGATAATCTAATTGATCCTGATCTACTAGATTGATCTGTGTTGTTGATCCTATAATCAATTTTTTTTATTCCTTCACGTTCCCAGTGGAACATAGGGCTTCAAGCTAGAGGCTCGAAGTTTCTGTAGCAGTGTTTATTTTTACAGGATGGGGTTGCTAGCCTCATGCCCAACCTTTCCTTTTCACCAGCTTTTCGTCCTGGCTTAGCGAGGTAAAGGAGTGCGCCGGCCGGGGATCGAACCCCGGACCATGTGGCTGGTCGGCGAGCGTCCTAACCGCTATGCCACTGACGCACCTTACAACCATTACATTATATATATTTTTTATAGCTTATATTATGCCGTCTGGTGATAGTATTTAAGATGAAAATGTTTTATTCTGTGAATGAGTTGATTGGTTGGCTTAAATGCTATCTTGATCGATTTCTTCTAAGAGAGACTTCGGTTTGGAATAGCGCAATTCTTTAAACCATGTTTAAAGGCTTCACTTTTGATCGTAGGTTGATATCGCAGTTGGAGAGCCATTGAAAGAAGAAAACCATCAGGGAGTATTGAACAGGTGTTTCGTTCGTCAGCCTAGTCTGGGACACTCATAGCCAGCATACACCCATCGCCAGGGGTCGAATCGGTTCACAAGGCGAACTCTCCTAGACCTGATGAATTCTAACTACCACCTACCAATTTGTGATTTTAACGCCAGCTGCACCAGCCAATGTTATAAACATGTGGTTGGTGGGGGTGGGGGCGAGTATTTGTCCTCACTGTCCCGTCGACCGGGTGTGTACCCCCACACACTGATCAAGATTTCTCACGAGAACTTCAGGCATTTTCATCTTCCAGACAATCATTACTGGGTATCAGATTGTTTTAATTTTATATAATCAATAAGTGTTGACTTGTTTTTTTTAAACCTTAATTCGATCAACTGAGAAATTGACCTCTTTTTTCTTTTTGTTTTGTTGAACTCAATACTATTTATTTTGTTATGCGAATATTATGATAGTTGTGTGATATGATTTGGATATCAAAATTTGACCTTAATCGTATATATATATAACCAAAGGTGTCCCCATGGAGACCTTAATCGAGGACACGTGTACGAATAGCTTAATGAATAATACTTTTGGTGTCGCGAGTTTCAACACTTTATCGATTGAGACCTATATTCATCTAACCAGTTTGAAATAGGACAGTTTCACTGCTAGACGACAGTATCAACAAAATGAAAATAACAGAAATGTCAAGATGAATTTCGCCGCCGCCCCCCCCCCTCCGTCGTCAGAGAGAAGTGATGTAGCTTTTTCAGCCTTTGGGCCTCAGGTTCGAATCCTGTGACTCACAGTTTAGTCTTAACAAATGAGTAGTATTATCAGCCTTAACAAAAAATGTGTGTTACTCATTATTATTATTATTTCCTTTAGTTCCTAGAGGAACATAGGGCTTCAGCCATGCGTCTCCATTGCGTTCGGTTCTCTACTAGAGTTTTCACCTGGCTCCAAGTCTGTCCATACGCTTTCAATTCTTCTTCACATGATCTCCTCCAGGTCACCCTTGGACGACCAACTCGTCGCTTCCCTTTCGGGTTCCACTCGAGCAATGGCTTGTCTAGTGATGTCACTTAATGGTTTCCTCAGAGTGTGGCCAATCCATCTCCATTTCTTCCTGCCTATTTGTTTCACAATCGGTTCCTGCTGGGTTGGTTCGCTCATTGCCAGAGATCTCTGTTGCTGATCTTCTCTGACCGGCCATCTGATCTTGAGTATTGACCGAAGACATCTGTTAATGAAGGTCTGTAGCTTGTTTGAGGTGCTCTTTGCGACACGCCAAGTCTCTGATCCGTATAGTAGTACTGACTTCACATTGGAGTTGAAAATCCGGATCTTATTTTTGACGCTGAATGCTGTTGACTTCCACACAGACTTGAGAGTAATGAAAGCTTGCCTTGCTTTCCCGATCCTTGCTTTGATATCCTCGTCAGTTCCGCCTGTAGTTGAAACAATGCTTCCCAAGGTAGGTAAAGGAGGTAGTTTCTTTCAAGTTCCTTCCATTTATGCTGATTGCTGTCTGTTGTTGTTGCTGTGGCTGTTGGTGTTGGCCAAGAATCTTCATCACCTCCGTTTTCTCTATGTTCACCTGGAGTCCTATCTTTGATGCTTCTTCTGCCAACTTGTTACTTTTCACTTGCATATCTTCAAGTTTGTGGGAAATCAGACATATATCATCGGCGAAGTCCAGATCCTCCAAGATTTTTGTGTGAGTCCATTTTATGCCTGTTTCCTCATTGCCCGCTGTCTGTCGCATTATCCAATCTACTGCAATCAGGAAAATCATTGGCGATAGTAGGCAACCCTGTCTTACTCCTGTCTTCACTTCGAAGGATTCCGTGAGCTTCCCGTTGTGGATTACTTGGCATGCAGCGTTGTCATACAACTGTTGGATGAGATGTATAATTGTCGGCGGCACCCCGTAGTAGCGAAGTAGTTGCCAAATCACCTCTCGATCGACGCTGTCGAAGGCCTTTTACTCATAGTCTAAAATATTCTCAAAGAAGTTGATGGATTCAATCTATTATTATTATTATTATTATTTGAATGGGTTCCGAGTGGAATGCAGGGCTTCTGCAGCCATACATTTCCATTTTATTCTATTATTTGTATTATTTTTTTGGCTGGCTCCGCTAATGTTTATAGGCTTTTATTTCTTCTTCACGTAATATCCTCCACGTCATCCTCGGCTGCGCAACTTGTCGTTTCTCATTCGCGAGAGTCTGTCACTCAACGGTCTTCTCGGTGTATGTCCACTCCATCCATCTCCATTTCCTTCTGCGTTGCTGTTAAAGAAATAGATTGTTGGCTGGTTTACTGTCTCCTAGAGTTCCTTGTTATCTAACCTTTGTTAGCCGACTATCTCATCTTTTTAATTATTCAGCAGAGTTGGGAGCTGTTAATGATAGTCTGTACCAGGCTGTTAGAAAGGCTTTTGATAACCTGTGGGCCGATTCTCTGCACTGTGATGTTCTTTTCATTGGACACTAGTAGCTAGAGTGATGTGTCTAGTCCTATGTCTGGTGCAGACTGAATTCTATCAGTCAGCCAGGTTTGCAGTGTGGACACACCATGCCACTACTAGGTGGCTCGCCATCACGGTGCACATTGATTTGATGATATTAGATGGTTGGAGGCAATCGGTCACAGGAAGCCCAGCCTGACCTAGGTTTCGTGCTAGTTAGCACTCACCAGTCAGCAAGGTGGCGTATCTGCAGACTTGAAGGAACTCATGTCCCTTCTGAGATTCGAACCCGCATCACCCAGTGCTGCAGTCAGAGACGTTACCACTGAGCTATTCGGGCTCGCGATTGACCTCCTGTAGGACTGTAGTGAGTATTTTCATTGGACTCTAGTAACTAGCGTGACGTGTCTAGTCCTTTCTCTGGCGCAGACTGAATTCTATCAGTCACTTATTTGCAATGTGGCCACCATTTTACTACTAGGTGGCTCGCCATCACGATGTATATTGATTTGATGGTATTAGACTTTTTTATTTCTTCACTTTCCAAGTGGAACATAGGGCTTCAAGCTAGAGGCTTGAAGTTTCCCTAGCAGTGTGTATTTTCACAGGATGGGGTTGCTAACCTCATGTCCAACCTTTCCTCTTCACCAACCTTATTTATGGCTTAGCGAGGTAAAGGAGTGCGTCCGTCGGCCGGAGATTGAACCCCGTGCACATGGTCCGGGGTATTAGATAGATAGTTGGAGGCAATCGGCCATAGGAAGCCTTGGACCTAGGTTTGGTGCTAGTTGGCACTCGGCTTCCTGTCCCAGATATTTTTTTTATTCCTGTGGTTGATGTGTGTGATCAAACTGCTGGCGTAAGTGGACGTCTGTATCTTCTTTGGTAAAAAAATACACAATAAAATCACAAGAACTGTGATTATTTCATCGCTTAGCCCTATTAAATGAGAATACAAAGCCTAACTATCATAAGGCGCCTTAGCAGCACCTTTTATAGCTCATTTTATGCTTTCCAAGTGGAACATACAGCTTCACGCTTTTGAAGTTTCAATAGGGGGAAGGTTGTATTATCTTTACGGAGTATACAGCTGCTAACCTCATACCGAATCATCCCTTTTTCTTCTGGTTGTACTACCAGCTAGGCGAAGAGGTGATGTTCCTTGGCCGGAAATGAGAGGCATCCCATTGTTGAGTCTTCGACCCGCACGCACACACACACATACAGAGTCCTTAACTGAAGCTTTTATTCGTGTTTTAACAATATCTGCCTGTGAAAACGTCTCGAGATGTGCAAGACTTTGATAATTCACCGTAAAGCCGTCATACCTTGGAAGATTTTGTCTTTTCTTATTTCGAATTTCCTGCATTTGTGCCCATCATTGGATATCTAATCCTACTATCATAGTAATACTCTCTCTGTTGAGATAAGAGAGTTTCAATTTCTCACAAATTTACAGTTCAGGCAGGTGTGATTAAGAACCCACTTTTATGAACACTCATAAACAAATCTATAAGCTACCTAGACGTATTATGCTAGTGGAAATTTTCAACTTTAAACTCATTCATCGATACAAGCTGATTAAAAGTTCTATTATTATTATTATTATTATTATTATTATTATTATTATTATGTTTTATTCCTTTCCATTTCGAATGGAACATAGGACTCCAATTTAGAGGCTTGAAGTCTCAGTGGCATTGGTTTTATGTTTTACGGGGTGGGATTGCTATTCTCATATTCCCAACCTTCCCTCTTTACCGAACTTACTACCTGCTTAGCGCGGTTTAGGAGTGTGTTGGCCAAGGATTGACCCGTGGATTATTTGCACTGTTGACGAGCGTTCTTTCACTGAACCGCCGGTGCGAAATTCGCGTTATTAATACGACACTGTAACCGATTGAGCTATGGAGCCGGTTCTATGCTTTGTTTATAGTTCAATCCCCAGCCGACGAACTCCTGATCCCCGCTTATGCCTGTGTCTGTCTGTTTTCAACATCGAAATTTGCACTGGTTTGCAACAGTTCGAGTTGCCACACTTCACTCAGCACACAAAGCCAAAAAAGAATGATCCTTGGAGAGGCTTCGTGTGCTTTTGGAAGTGTGTGGGCGTTTGTTACTGCCCGGCTGCTAACACCGTGGAAGTTGATTGATTCTTCGGGTATGTGAAACAGAAAGAGAGTTAGTAATGCGTGACCGCAGAGCCCAGGGGACAACTGCTTGAGGCAAGCCGGTCACACACGGTCTGTATGAACTGGTTTTTTGTATTGGTACCGTACCAGTAAACTTACTGCCGGTTACGGATCACCGTAGGGTAATTCGGGATATACAATTTTTGGAGGTCGACCTTTTCTAACCCCCTCTCTCCAGAGTGGAGAAACAGCATAACTGGCATGCTGTTACATGCCTATTCCCCAGCAGTACGACTCTGCCCACAGACCCCCAAGCAAAGTGTAAAAACAGAATTCTTACACTAAACCGGTAACTGCTTTTAGTCCAAACGCTATCCTAACAACTTTCCTGAAATTTTAAGACCTGCAGTAACAATAGTTTCAGCCACTGTAGCTTGTTGGGTCGTTGCGATGTTCAGACCCGGCGAACACCACGTCAAGGTAGCAGCTATCGGTTAGGAAACCTCGCTTAGCCAACAGTAAGTCGGATAATGAAGAAAGATTGCTAAGTTTGAGGCTAGCGTCACCACCCTGTCAAAAAAAACACCACCACCTTCACTGAAGGCTCAAAGTTCAAATCCTAAAGCCCTATGTTCCACTCGCACAGCCAATGAACAAAATGAAAATGAAAAAAAAAATAATTTTAATAATTTGTAAATGTTTTATTTCGTGAAATCTTAATTCTATTCATGTTGTTTCCGCCCCCTTCTCCCTTCTATTGACTGACTGACTGACTGGACTAGATATTCTTAGCAGTCAATGAAATTGTTTCTATTACAAAAGAGAAAACAGCACGTGTCATCCCCAATGCAATACAAATTTTATACTCAAAAAGTCATGAACGCTTTTTCTTCACATCATTCGCTTCAAGAGAAAGAACTTATGCTATACTACGTAAAGTATGGGAGAATTGTCGAAATCATCAGGTAAGCGCATATTACTATTATTATTATTATTATCATTATTATTATTAAAAGATTGTTTTAGTAGTTATATATATGGATTATGTGTTACCGTGACTGTTGCATTCCTTCATTGATTTGATGGTGACAGATGGCAAGGAACAAATGTGTTGTACCATGCCCAGTCACGACCGCCTTCTTGTTCTTCATCTTCTTCTTCGGTGAACAGTGTTGCAAGAGAGTTAAAGTGATGCCATTGTGGGTAAAATTTTATTTTGATTATATCACACAGTGTTGTTATGCCATAATATTTACTGATGACCACCTTTCGAGTACAATGTATTATTACTGCTCATAATCATACCAAGTCACTCACTCACACAACTCTCTTGCTTCATTTATATACATGAGTGAAATTAATGATCAGACATTTGATTGGATAAAATCAATATAAGATAATGTACATTCAGAAATAATGATATGAGTGTTATTGATCAGTTACAATCACATGGGAAATAAGACGAGTGTTATTTTTAGTCATAATAACCACCGAGAAGATGAGTAATTTAGAAAAAAGCTTACAAAATAGGGTGGGAGAGGGTTTAAATTCTAAGGAGTAATCTATGAATGTGGAGAGGGAGATTAATTACTGAATCCTTGTTCATTGAGTCTACACCAAACACATGCAACAGAAATGACTCAATGCAAATACCAGAGATATGCATGGAAGACATTATTACCACAAGTCAGTCAAATCAGAGGAGGATAATAAATAATCTCAAAAGTCTATTTCAATTCAATTCACGTGTATCATAACATTCTAACAAGTTACTAATTTTGACTACACAAACACTCATCTTATTTCCCATCTGATTGTATTTGATCAATAACACTCATATTATTATTATTTCTGAATGTACTTTATCTTATATTGTTGATTTTATTCAAAAATCTAGTCAATTCCATTATTGATAAGATTTTATTTTGATAAACTGTCACACAGTGTTGTACAGTAATATTTACTGATGACGTTTCAAGCATAAACTATTGCTCATAATCATATCATCATATCATATTGCATCATAATCATATCAAGTTACTCCTTGATATGATTATGAGCAATAGTTTATGCTTGAAACGTCATCAGTAAATATTACTGTACAACACTGTGTGACAGTTTATCAAAATAAAATCTTATCCATAATGGAGTTATACTCTACCACAGTGCCCAATTTTTATGCTTATATCTAATCGATTCCACACATGTATATAAATGAAGGAAAAAGTTGTGTGAGTATTGCGTTGATATGATTATGAGTGGTAATAAATTGTGCTCGAAAGGTGGTCATCAGTTAATATTACTGTATAACAACACTGTATTGTGATTTATCAAAATAAAATCTTATCCACAATGGAGATTTATATTTGTATTTCTTAACTGTAAAATATAACAGAGATTATTCTACTACTTAGACCTTTATTCCTCGGTACTACTGAACCGTTGATTATTGTATATGTATGGCTTATTCCACCGATTAAAATTGTACTTTGTTGACTATCTCAGTTACGTTTAAAGTATATCATCGTGATTTTTCCAACTATATATGTGTGGTACAAATTTCTCAGCAAGGTGCACGTATATGGAATAATTAAGTCATTACTAATATCAAATGTCGACTTGTTTGAAACATGATTGATGGATTGATTACCTGTCTCGAAGACTTGCTATTTCTGTGTACCTTTGAAGGCAAATGACAAGTACCTGTGCTTTATCTCTGGTCTTCTGTTATTCGGTGGTATTCATCACATCGAAGAGACTTCTTTCCTCCCACTAGAAACTTCAACCAGCGTCATTCAGTGCTACCGTGATAGAGATGTCAGTATTATTATTATTATTATTGTTCCTTCGACTTCCCAGTGGAACATAGGACTTCAACTACACGTTTCCACTTTCTGCTGTCTTCTGCTGTACTTTTCACCTGCATCCATGTTAGTCCATACTGTTTCAACTCCTCTTCACACGATCTCCTCCATGTCACCCTTGGACGTCCCACTCGCCTGACCCGCGATGTCACCCAGCGGCCTCCTCAGCCAGTGAGTGTCCAATCCATCTCCACTTTCTCCTGCATATTTGTTGGCCGATTGGTTCTTGTTTTGTTTGTTCCCATAGTTTCTTGTTGGATCTTGTTCTTTTCGGTCATCTGATCTTCAGTATATAGCGAAGACAGTTGTTGATAAAGGTCTGCAACAGGCTGTCTGAAATATTCTTTGTGACCCGCCGCCAGGTTTCTGATCCGTATAGAAGAACTGACTGTCAGTACTGAGAAGTAATTAATTTTTGGTGTAATGCGCTAGCACTGGATGGGTGACGTGGATTCCAATTTTTGTGGGGTTAGTTCTCCTCTTCTCTCTCTCTCTCTCTTTCTTCCTCTCTGTTTCCGACATGTCTACTGATTAGTGTCGATATGCATTCACTGCATAGTGCCTCTGATTATTAACTATGGATTATTCTTACGTAAACTTATTTATGATTATATGTGGCATAGACGTGATATCCAGCTGTCGACCAAGGGGGGGGGGGGGGGCGAGTGCACTGCTCAGTAGTTCACTGCGTCCTTCTTTATGGCTGTGAGATATGACCAATAAAAGTGGAAGATATGAAAAGGTTGGCTAGCTGTATTCGGTCGTAGATGCTTGTGTTCTGTCTCTGGTGTTAGGTGGTGGTATAATAAGGTGAGTAATATTGAGATGAGGTATCGGTTGATTGATGGGCTAGGTAAGGAGGGGTGGAAATCAATGTATGAGGTTGTAAAGTTACACTGATTGAGACATTGGTTGAGACATGTGTCCCTCATGCCTAGCCCATCGATTGCCTTCCTCGACTTATGGTCAATGTTAGCTGACAGACATAGGATTGAACAGGTCGGAAAGAAATTAGCTAGTTATGGTCACACGCAAAAACATGGCCTCATCAGTCAATGAAATGCATAACGGTCAGTTTAAGCTGGCCACGTAGGGAGGAAGGCGTAGACTGTTGTCTGGTTGGTGTCTTCGGGATGGTAAGAACTAAAATGAAGGCTGGAGATAATTGGTGATATGGCTCAAAATCGTTCTCCATGTGACAGAGCAGATGCATCCACTCCTTGTGACTTATAATATCCCAGAAAACTCCTCTACTGTTCTTCCATATTACTATTCTTTTTTCCTCACTCACACCTCTGTTTATTATGTGTGTTTTGAACCTCCCTTTACTCACTTCTCTTGCTTTGTGTGGTACACAGAAGTGTGGTGACTTGGACTGGTGCACATCTGTGCAAAGTTCTAGGTTGAAACTGGTCAGTCAGTCAGTCAGTCATTGAAGCTCTATGCTCCACAAGGAACACAAAGGAATCAGAGAAAAAACAGTATTCACCAACGACTGGATGCTGTGAAATGAGAAGAATCTCACCTCGCTATTCTAGATAAGACTAACTGAAATAAGCACACTCCAGTGCTTTTGCCTTTTCGTTTTTTTTTGAAAATTTAGTAATTTCATTGGGATGCTGAACAACATAAGAAGCGGTCATTGCGAAAAGAAATAAGCTTTTAGAATTATTATCATTATTGTTTCCTTTAATTCCTAGAGGAACATAGGGCTTCAGCCGTGCGTCTCCATTGCGTTCGGTTCTCTGCTAAACTTTTCCCCTGGCTCCAAGTCTGCCCACACGTTTCCATCTCCTCTTCACATGACCTCCTCCAAGTCACCCTCAACCTTGCACTGACGACCAACTCGCCGCCGCTTCCCTTTCGGGTTCCACTCGAGCAATGGCTTGTCTAGTGATGTCACTTGATGGTTTCCTCAGTGTATGGCTAATCCACTTATCTCCATTTCTTCCTGCCTATTTGTTTCACAATCGGTTCCTGCTGGGTTGGTTCGCTCATTGCCAGAGATCTCTGTTGCTGATCTTTTCTGACGGGCCATCTGATCTTGAGTATTACGCGAAGACAGCTGTTGATGAAGGTCTGTAGCTGGTTTGAGGTGCTCTTTATGATGCGCTGGTCAAATTTCTGATCCGTATAGTAGCACTGACTGACTTCACATTGGAGTTGAAAATCCGGATCTTATTTTTGATGCTGAGTAGTGCTGTTGACCTCCACACAGACTTGAGAGTAGTGAAAGCTTGTCTTGCTTTTCCGATCCTCGCTGCTTTGATATCCTCGTCAGTTCCGTCCGCCTGTAGTTGAAACGATGCTTCCTAGGTAGGTAGGTAAAAGAGGTTGTTTCTTTCAGGTCCCTTCCATTTATCCTGATTGTTGTCTGTTGTTGAGCTTTTAAAATACTACATAAAAATAAAGTAATGGTCCACTCTGTCTCAGTGTTGACAATGATCGGATTGGTTACCGTCAGTTGTATGTTCACTCGTAATCTTCGTATTGATGACTTTTCGATCGTGTATGGGGATCATTGATCATTTTACCTGATAAACCTGTCCCCACTGCCGTATTAAATATGTTCCTCGATTGGATTTAATAAGTAACTCATAAGGAATTTTTTGTTTGTGGAGTCACTTCCTGGAAGAATACTCGCCAACGTGGTCCACGTTCGAATCCAGGCGCTATAGCATTCCTAAATGGTAGCCTAAAAGCCTGTTAAAGAGGAGGAGGAGGTGTGGTTAGGCGTCATTGAGGCAAGCAACCTACACTCCCCACCCCGCGTCACGCGGCACACCCTGTCACAGGAATATGTACTGTGGTTTAGATTAGATTGCTACCGAGAGTTAGTATAAGGGATGAGGAGTACTCAAACTCAAAGTTTATAAATCTCTGAAAAATGAAAAAATAGTATTATAATTTAATGATAAATTTGTTTTAAATCTTAGTTATTTAAAAAAAATAATATTTATTACATAATTCTCATATTGTACCTTTGGAACTAAAATAGTCTAAAATCTTGATGTTTTTCTCTGTGGTGTTGCCTAACAACCAACTCCACTCACTCATTCACTCACTACTGTCTTTCTTTCTGTCATAAACACACACGCACATACACGCATACACACATACAAAAACTCATGTGTGTGTTTGCGTTTGTGTACGCATACAAGACTCTGGTACAAATAAATCAGGTGAGCTATTTCTACTACTGATGATCTATTGGATTAGTAGTATATAATTTCACTTGTTTCATTAGTGTATTCTAACATCTAACGCTTGTTGTTGCCGTCGCTTTAAGCTTACCGTTGTGTTGACACACAACACAAGGAGTGTTTGTGTGTGTGTGAGTGCGCGCGTTCGTTCACGCGGTATTTTCAAATAGTTTTATTTTGTTACTCAAATGATGAATTTTCGGTTTAGTCATTCATCAAAAACAGAACTGTAAACTCATGTCGGTGTGTGTAGAATTCCACTGAGCATAATCTCGGGGGCAGGTACATGCATTTGAAAACTTCATCTTAAGTATTCTTTGATGAGAGAGTTTTGCGTTTTGTGTGTGTGTGTAACAGTGCTTTGACTGTTTTTTAACTTTTTTTGTGAGTGCGTTTCATTTTTTATTATTATTATTCTTTTTTGTTGGTACTATCCAGTCATTCTTGAAAATGCACTTTGGTTTGTAATTGAAATTCTCAAAGAGAACTTAAAAAAAAATAATAACCCCATTAACTGACAGTCTAAAGGTTCACAGCACTCTGCACTCTGAAATACGTTTGACAATTAACAACTCGTAAAGCACATAGTGTGATCGTTTGTGTGTGTACTTTCGTTTTAGTTAACACAGATGTACATACGGGATTTTATCATGAGCTGATATTGGTTAGACAACCATTGTTTCATCCTAGTCTGGGACTCTTCAGTGGTAAGCGCCCACCACCACCACCATCGGGGTTCGAACCCCAGGAACTTCTGCTTACAAGGCGAGCCAGCTCGCGTAGACCATTTAAACCACTGGAACCCGCCAATCCAATGGCTAGACCTTGGATTCCAAATTCTGTCAATTCACAACATAGCTTGACTGCTAGCCGGTGTCACAGGCGAGTCACTGCCTTCTTGCCCGGACTTGGTGGATTCACTAGAGGCCTAGTATAGAGCCAGTAGGTAGTGAGCATCACAATAACTCTCAGGCGTTGGTTTTCAAAGATTTGATTGGTCACAGGATTAATGACGAGCTGGCATCAGCTAGCGAGGCATTGAAAAACGCCAGGGAGTACTGGACAGTTGTTACTTTCTAGTTAGGGACTGTTTTTTAGCAGTACACACTCACCAGGGTTTGAACCCAGAAGCATACGGTTACAAGGCAGACTCATCAACGATTCCTTGGTAACTCAGTATGAAAACACAATGAGACAAAGTCAGGTAGGAATCGAATTATCGAGTAATCAATATATTCTTCTTCAGGCTTTACACTTTAGGTTGTGTTTTTTTCAGTTTGACTGTATGTGATCGATCCATTTATGCGTCGACGATGACTCGGCGGTAGAATACTCGCCAGCCAGCCACACACACACACATATGTGGTTTAATGTTCGATCTCCGACCCCGATCCACTCCGAAACTTCACCTTGCTGACAGTAAGTTCGGTTAAGAGGAGAAGTTGAGCGTGATGATATCGACGCTGCTACTGACACTCCAGAGTTGGAGCTTGAAGGCATATGTTCCACTCAGAATGCGGAGGAATCAAGCAGAAGAAGATGATGATGAAGAATGTGATCGATTTGTCTTATCACTATATTTGCTATTTGTCATCCTACGAACTTACATTCAGCGTGTGTACCGCATTTGTTTGCTCTGGTTTAAATTTTTTTTCGGGGGGGGTGTCCATATTATCTCTCACACCAGTGAATATAACTCATCTCATGAAATTTTTTTAAAAATTTGGTTGACTAAAATACATTGGCTTATCACTACTAAATTAATATTTATTCATACTGTATGTCGTGCTCTCAATAACTGTTATCGAACTTTGATTTACCTTTTTTTTACTAGTGGTGCTATTGTAATCTAACACTAGCGGATTTTATGACTGTAGAGTTTGAAGAATAAGATGAAAACGTTATAAAAACCACGATTGTTCACCCAATAAATGTATACATCTGACATCTTAATATTAATATACTGAAGAGTCCCGGACTTTCACGAAACAGCTGTCCTGTATTCCTTGGTTTTCCAACGGTTCTCTAACTGATTTCAATCCGTGGCCAAACTTGGAATTATTTGGTAGCTTTGTGATATAACTGTTCAGTAGTGTTCAATGCATGGCGAGCTCGTAGGTGTTGCGCTTCCGAAGAGTTCTGCCTGATTTCGTATTGTTCTTTTATATAATTCAATCAATCACAACCAGTCACATATCATCCATCGATAACTTATTCATTGAGAAACACAATGATCAACTGTGACAGCAACACTTATAGTCACTTCAGCATAACTCACCACTTTTGTTGCTAGCCTCTTTCACGGCAAAAAAATTGTGTATAAAAATGTGATAGTACAATTAAAGAGAAAAATAGATTTTTCAAAAGAATGGTTACTGAACAAAGAATATTCTTTCTGCGATAACCTGCTCCTCTTCATCTGGTTCTACAGTGAATGAATAAATTAGTATTATTAACACCATTAATGTTGTGGTGAGAGCTGTCTGCAAGCCTAAAATTGGCAGACACCAATTTACGTCAATGTTCACGTCCCGAATCGGAGTCATGAGAAAAAAAACAATAACAAAGCTTAACCTTTAGGAACTCGCCAACCAATCATAGCAGACTTAACGTGTGCAAATACGATTCGCAGATATATGGCTTAACTTTCTGAGAAACGGTTGTAAGCAGTACAGAATAACCTTCAGCAGGGAGACAACCAATCAGAAGAGGTTGTTTCTCTGCTGACAATAACGCTAATTATAATGTACATAAAAATCTATAGATATCTGTTGATTTTTTCAATAAATGATCTGTTGTCTGGCTCTTGTCTTCTCTTGTTACAATGTTGTTTAAATAACATCGAATCAATAATGATAATAATAATAGCTTCAATGGATAACAGTTTGATAGCATCAACATAACAAATACACTGAATATCAGAAAAATTAGGAAAGATAATAATACAAATTCATGAATTTATAGTCTCCACTGAAGGCCCGCCAGGGCAGTAGCAGTGGTTGGACTTGTTTCATATGTACGCAGAGCACCGGTTGTTTCACGTGAATTACAATAGCCTCAACTGTTTGGAGTATGCGGTATCTGGATGTTTGTGGCAATTTCTTTGATACCTGGTAGATGATAGAAAAGGATTCTCCAATAGGCTGACTGGCCGGCTTTTTGGCGGGTTCGGACCAAGTGGTCTAATATCGTGTTTGAGAACATTTCCCAGAATGGCTAGGTAAAGGTGTAGTAAAAATCATTAATATTTCTATATTAGACCATCTGGTCCAAACTGGCCACAAAGCCAACCAGCCCACTGGGCTCATTGAAGAATCTTTCTCTTTCATCATCTACCAGGTACCAAATAAATTGCTGAAAACATTGCGATATCGCGTGCTCCAAATAGCAGAGGCTATCAAGAGTTTTCTGAAACAATTGATGCCCTGTGTGTTGTGAAGAAGCAACTCCAGCCACCAAATTCTACCCTAATTTCTCTGATATTCAATGTGTATTGTTATGTTGATGCTACTGAACTGTAATCCATTATTATTATTACTATCACTATTATTGATTCGATGTTATTTAAACAACATTATTGTTGTTAATAACACTAATTCATTCATTCATTCATTCATTCACTATTATGTGTATATACAAATGTAGAACCTGATGAAGAGGAGCAGGTTATCGCAGAAAGAATATTCTTTGTCCAGTAACCATTCTTTTGGAAAAAAATAATTTAATGGGCATTTTTAAGTTGCCGAAAAGACCTTCTCTGAACCGCTGGTTTTGTTTTTAGCAGAATGATATAACGCATAATATATAAACATGGAATAGAAAGATACTTACTTACTTTACTTCGGCTATCTCCTACGGGAGGATGAGCCGGCTTCATGAACATCTCGAATCATCGCTGCCCAGGCGCGGCGATCTGATGCAAGGTTTTGCGACAGGGTTATCCAATTCTTGTTTCACAGACGGAGCCCGTAGACGGTTTGTAGCCCCAGGCACTCCATATCAGCCTTGACTGTACCAAGCCATGTAAGAGAGTTCATGAAGTTTCATGGGAATTTGGTACGAGTGATGTCCCCAGAATCGCTCGGCCTTTTGTTTGAGAGTGCAGCTCTAGCCTTTACACAACCAAGTGTGACCTACAAGGCAGTAGGAGTGGAGTAGAGAGTCCACTATCCATTGGCAGCCGGTGACCGGAGTTCGGTTCATACGCCTTTTTGAATGGGGCCAGACATCCAGGACATCCAACAAGCCCTTTGTCCATACGTCTGCCGGTGAGCTCCAGTGAGCTTCATACGCCAGTCGTTGGAGGTTTGGAATCAGGGTTTAGCCATCTCCCCTAGACTGTCATCCAATGGACAGTCAACCTGGTGAAGAGCGCCGGGCATCCGCTTTCGCCCTCTCACTTTGGTGAAAAACACCTCCGCCACGTGAAGGCAGTGAGTAGGACTTCCTCAGGAGAGGCTATGTAAGACGCCCGGTCATATGGGAGCATTTCAAGAGGTGTGCGGAGGGTTGGCCAACCCGCAGCGCAAGGCACCCACCCCCGACCATCCTGAGGCTTTGGAGGCAATAGAAAGATAGAGAGAGGGAGAGATAGAGTCTCCTTGTAAGAAAAATAACAAACCTAATAAACTCATAAAGTCTAGACTTTGTTTAGGTGATGCTAAAACATTTAAAATGGTTGAATACAGTTCAGTTTAAAATGGTATGGATTCATTCATTAACTGTGTGTGTGTGTGTATGTGTAATGTGCGCGTGTATGTGTGTTTGTGTATCGTATATTGAATCCATTAAATTCATTTCAACAATATGTCAGATGCATATATATAGAGAGAGAGGGAGACTAAATTTTCGTTGAATTAAAACAATTTTTAAAAAAATATTTTGGTTTTTATTTAATTCTTATTTTTAAATAGCATAAACAAATGAACTTTGGTGAATGTTTTTTCATTTTTTTATTGCGGTCATTATTATTATTATTATCATTATTATTATTATTTACAGGATTTCATCATGAGCTGACATTGGTTAGAGAACCATTGGAAAACCTGCAGGGAGTACTGGACAGTCGGCTGTTTCGTCAGCCTAGTTTGGGACTCTTCATCAGTACGCACCCACCCACTGCCAGGGTTCGAACCCAAGACCTTCTGGTTACAAGGCTAGTGAGCTCGTAGACCATTCAGCCACTCACTAGGACCTGATCCAATGGCCCATGAATGTCAGCTCATGATGAAATCCTGTAATCAATCAACCAAATCCCTACAAACCAACACTTGAATATCGATTAGATATTCACTAGGGACTTGTCCTATTCAGGCAGATAGTTACCTGGGGTTCTAGTGAGAAGTCGTGACCAGTGGGCTGCAGCAGGTGGTCGAATGTGAGGACAAATACTCGCCACCGATGACATTGGCTAGTGCCAGTCGCGCTATGTCATGAATTGGCAGAAGGTAGAATTCACGGGCTGGCTGGTCATTGGGTCAGGTCCCAGTGGCTTAATGGTCTACGAGCTCGATAGCCTTGTAACCAGAAGGTCGGGAGTTCAAACGCTGATGGTGGGTGCATACTGATGAAGAGCCCCAAACTGGTCTGACGAAACAGCTGACTGTCCAGTACTCCCTGGCAGGCTTTCCAGTGGTTCTCTAGCTAATGTCAGCTCATGATGAAAATCCCGTAACCAATCAAACCCCTACAAGGCAACACTTGATTATTATTATTATTGTATAATTGAATTATTGTTCGTCCGCTGCCTTCTGCGTGGCACTTTAAGCCTTCATTCTTTCCGTGGGCACTAGGTGGTCACAGTCAAGTTCGAATGTAAACAGGCTTACGTGCTACGGAGGCCGAGATTTACTGTCTATGAGATCCTTTACTTCCTTCATGGAACACGACTAGTAAACCGGGATAAGGAGAGAAGGTTAGGCGTGTGAGGTTAACAACCTCACTCCATAAACCTCAAATACCAAGCTTTGTTCCACTCTTCTGATTAAGGTCAGTAGTCAGTCTGAAGCAACTGTAACTCTACGTATAAAATAAAAAACATATTCAGGCATTGATTGTTCCCTTGACCTGCTATACAGAATCTATAAATTCCGTATTAATTATTTTTCTTAATTTATGTGATGATATTC
Organism: Trichobilharzia szidati; assembly: GCA_944472155.2. Taxonomy (NCBI): domain Eukaryota; kingdom Metazoa; phylum Platyhelminthes; class Trematoda; order Strigeidida; family Schistosomatidae; genus Trichobilharzia; species Trichobilharzia szidati. The sequence continues at coordinate 118,343,938 of OX235272.1, read as the reverse complement.
AGGTCAGTTTTACTCTTATCCTCATGATCACATACACATGATTCTGAGCCGTAATCTATTAATCCTCTTAATGACTCGATATTATTTTAAAGAGGCCACATGAATGTTGCCAACGACAGCTATTCTGAACTCAATTATGGACATAGTACTAGTGTAGGTCCTGGTGAAGAAATTATCTAAACGAATATTCTTGGTTCACTGATCAGTTCTTCGA